>CM028689.1:58694680-58826923 GCA_016771965.1 Brassica carinata
ACTTCATCTCCAACAGAATTCTCCACTCATCATGCTCCATTGCTTCTTCATAAGTCTTTGGAACATAATCTTGATCCAGATTGGTGATGAAGGCTACATGATCTTGAGGATAACTAGCAAAGGAGCAGGCTGCCTGGATAGGATGAGCTCTTGCATTCTTTGTTGAAGTATACTCAGTGTTAACCCAATTAGATGGATCTTTTCTCACTCTGGTACTTCTTCTTAATGGCTGAATCTGCTCCTCTATTACTGCCTCTTCCTGTCCTTGATCACCATCATACTGATCATCACTAGACTGATCGATTCTGCTCCATCTTGATCATGAACTGAAGCTGAACCATCTTACGGTGTTTACGGTGTTGGTTCATGCTCATTGCCCCTCGGGATCAGGATGGACTGGTTCAACACTTGGTGCTGCTTCTTCATTGTTGACAGCAACTGGTGGTGATGTAGTGGTTCTAAGCCTCCGCGCCCCTAGGCTGAGTAATGCCTAAACTCTCGAATGGTTCTCGGGTTGTTTGCCCTATCGATGGTTCTGTGAGAGATCTCTAAGACTTTCCCAGCTCTTCTCACTGTAGTACCCTTTGATTCTACAAACTTCACATCCCTTGAGACCATCACTCTTCTTGAATCTGGTACATAACACTTGTACCCTTTATGTGTGTGAGAGTATCCTATGAACATAGCTTTGATACTCTTGGGATCAAGCTTGTTCCTTTGTTCACCTGGTACCAATACATAGCACACACACCCAAACACACGCAAATGATCTATGGGAGGCTGAGTCTTGTTTAATACCTGAAATGGAGAGACATCTTTGAGGACTTTGGTAGGAATCCTGTTGATAAGATAGCATGCAGAAACCACAGCATCTCCCAAAACCTCTTTGGGACATTGGTGTGGAACATCATGCTCCTTGCAACCTCCATAAGATGGCGATTTTCCTCTCAGCCACTCCATTTTGTTGTGGTGTGTATGGGCAGCTGGTCTGGTGAATAATACCATGTTTTGCTAAGTGTTGTTTGAAGGCATGGCTAGTGTATTCTCCCCATTATCAGACTAAAATTTTTATCTTGGAATTGAAATGGTTAGTGACATAGTTTTGGAAGTTTATAAAAGCTTCAGGACCCTATCTTTGCTTTTAATCAGTGTGAGCCAAGTATATTTTGATTTCTCATCTATGAATGTCACAAAATATTTATGATTTTCTCTAGAAACACAAGGTGAAGTCCAAACATCAGAGTGAACTAGATCAAAACAATTCTCATAGATAGTCATAGATGAAGGAAATCTTGATTTATGATGTTTACCAAGAATACAAGCCTCACAAGTTTCATTTTGCAAAGATAGATCAGGGAACATCAATTTTAAAGCATGAGAATGGGGGTGGCCTAATCTAGCATGCCATAACACATCATTAGCTAAGATGAAGGTAATTAAAAGCATAAGTAGAATCTGATCTAAGCCTTGTATCTTCAAGGAAATACAGCTCTCCTTGCTTACACCTTTGCCCAGCATCTTACTGGTCTTAGTATCCTGAAAGCACACATCATTAGGACTAAAAATAACATTGCAATTTAAATCATTAGTTGCTCTTTTCACGAGATAAAATATTAGAAGCAAAGGCTGGCATGTAAAAGCTTGAGATTCTTTATCAAACGATTCAGATTCCTACTCCTTCTATTGGAATTCTATCACCATTTGCAATTACAACACTTCCTAGGGCAGGTTTAATATCACTAATCAGTTTAGCATCCCTAATCATATGATGAGAAGCTCTGAATCAATGATCAATGGCTAGCGGTGTGAGATGCATTATGGATAGAATTTAAAGCATTAATACTTTGGTTACGAGTTTGCATTGAGAGCCTTGATCAAGGCCTCAAGGTCTGACTTTCGATGAATGTATCCTCCGAGATGGTTGAGACAAGGCGTGGGAGGTGGAGCCACCAGTGTGGGTTGTAGAGGTCAAGGCTCTACCATCATTTCCCATCGCATATAGCTGGGTGCTGGATGCTCTGAGCTCTTGCTTCATGGACTCTGGTGCTGGCTGTATTTATTTCTTTGAGGCTGGCCTGAGATGAGGATGCAGAATCCAGCAGTTGGTTTTGGAGTGGCCTTTGTACTTGCAATGCTCACAAGTCATGACTTGTCTCCTCCTCCTCTTGGCTTGAAGTGAGCCTTGTTAGCTGAAGCACTCTCCACCTTCTCAACCTTATGTGCCATAGATAAGTCTCCCTTTCCACCTCCAAAGAGTCCATCTGAGCCTATCTCCTTTTGTAGCTGAGCACATACTTCATCATAGCTTGAAGCTCCTTTTCTCTTAAAATGTGTCGACCACATCATTGAAGCTTGGCTGAGTGTGAAGAGCAGTCAAAGATCTTGTCTTGCTCACGCCTGGCTTCAATTGTCTCAGGGTCATTGGAGCTTGGCCTTAGCATCTCCAGCTCAGACCATAGCTGACTATACTTCCCAAGGTGTTTGGTGAAGTCTCCTTCTTCTTGCTGCAAAGTGTTGATGGCTCTCTTCACTTCATAGATTCTGGTAAGGTTTGAAGTGTTACCATACACTCTTTTTAGAGTATCCCACAACTGTTTTGGAGTTGTACAGTGTGAGTAAGTGTCCATAAGTGGACCATCAAGAGAGCTATGCAAGATAGACAGCACCATGAGATCTTCTGAACCCATTTGCCTTCATCATCACTACAATCTCCTTGCCATCTTCTCCTTGGGTGATCTGCTTTGGAGCTGAACTTGAAGTAACATGCTCCCAAAGACCTCTTCCTCCAAGGGCTGCTCTGGTCATCCTAGACCAAGTGATGTAGTTTCCTGGTCCCTTGAGTGTACATGGGATGAGAACTGCTCGTGGTGCTCCATCTCTTACAAGTAGGCCAAGAAGAATTTAAATTTTTCAAGGCTGGATTTGAGAGAGTTAAGCTCGGAATTGAGAGAACTATGTCTAGAATCAAGATAACCTCTCAAGAAAATGAAATAGGGACAGAGCGAGTAAGCACAACCAAGAGCAGAGAGAATGAAAACTCAAGAACACTCAAAACGAGTTTTATTATCCACTGGATAAAAGAGTTCGGAGAGAATTTTTAGAAAATAACAAGATGAATCTGAAGAGAAAGGTAAGTAAAGAGTGTTTCTTGGAAGTGATTGAGGTTCTCAAGAGCTTAAAGCTCTGATACCATGAAAGAAAATGAAGAACGAGTAAAGCAGTAAAACGAGTATAAGTGATGAGGAATCATTGGAACAAGAGAGGAGAGAGATGAGAGAGTTTGCAAAGAGTAAAGAGAAGGATTTTTATTTCCTTAGATGATATGTGCTTACAATTACAATATAAATAGGCACAACAAAGTGAGATAAGACAACAAGAATAAGAATAAAGAATGAGGCTGCCCAAGGCTTGAAAGGGACGGGACTCAAGCGGCTGACCTGCTTAAAAGAACATGTGATCTTTACTATATTTAAATGCCAACTTGCTTCTGACCTTGCCTGAACTCTCCAGCGGTCCTAAGCACTCAGAACACTCCATTGCCTATTTAAAATAGTTCCTTGCCTCCTAAACTCAGCTCTGGTCGAGTTGCTTCCTTGGTAGGCAAGTCTTGTCTGGTGACTTGTGTTCCAAGTCTGTCTGATCATATCTCAATTCATCCGGATGCCTGCTCTTTCTTTCTCTTCTCTTCTCATGTCTTCATTTCAATAGTCTTTCTCCTTTCTGGTTTCCATTAGCCAGGTATTTTATTGTGAAGATGAGCACTGCTTGTCCTTGCTTTCTTCCCTTTAGGGAGCTTCGGTTTCAAACCATGTACCATTCCTTTCCATGGCCTATCTCATCACCTCTGATGCTTTCCACTCCTTATGTTGCATAGCTTCTTCATATGTTTTGGGATATATTCCTCATCTAGCTCACTCATGGGACTTGATGCTCTTCGGATATTGTGCAAGAGAGCAGGTTGCACTAATTGGATGAGCTCTTGCTTCAGCATTGAAGTAGACTCTTGTATTGATCGGTTTGATGCTGGCTTCCTGTTCCTTGTACTTCTTCTCAAGGATACTGTAGGCTGCTCAGGTTCAGGCTCATTTCGGTGCTTGGCCTCCTCTTGAGTATCAGCAGCTGGTTCTGGTATTTCTCATCTTGATCATGAACCATTGAATTTTCTTGAGCTTCGCGAGCTGCTCAACACCACTTTCACTGCCCCCTCAGGATCAGGATGAGGGACTTCAGGATTATTAGCACCAGGAGATGGTGCACTTTCTGGAACAGAATCCACCCTTGGTAGAGAAGGTATACTGACTCCCGGGCTCTCCATTACTCTCCTTAGGTTGTCTTCTCTATCGAGGCTGATTGAGAAAGATCTTTGAGCTCATCCCACTCTTTCCATCATAGTAGCCTTTTGATTCTACAAATTTCACATCCCTTGAGATCAAGACTCTCCTAGTCTCGGTACAAAACATTTGTAGCCCTTTTGATGAGGAGAGTAGCCAATGAAGACTGCTCTTGTACTTATCGCCAGCTTGTCTTTTGACCTTCTGGTATTAACACAAAACAAAGACACCCAAACACTCCAGTATGATCTATGGATGGTTTAGTTTTGTTCAGTACCTGATAAGGTGATTGATCTTGAAGGATCCTGGTAGGTATTCTATTGATCAGGTAACAAGTGTAAGAACTGCATCTCCCAATATCTTTTGGGCATCTTGGTATGGAACATCATGCTCCTGGCCACCTCCATGAGATGTCTATTCTTCCTCTCAGCCACACCATTTTGTTGTGGTGTGTATGGACAGCTTGTTTGATGGATCATCCCATATTTGGCCAAGTGTTGTTTAAAAGCATTGCTGGTGTATTCTCCTCCATTATCGATCTCAAATTTTTATCTTGGCATTGAAATGGTTAGATACATAATTTTGAAAGTTTATAAAAGCTTCTAAGACCCTATCTTTAGATTGCATCAAAGTGATCCAAGTGTATTTTGATTTTTCATCAATAAGCGTCACAAAATACTTATGATGCTCCTAGATAAGCATGGGGCAGTCCATACATCAGAATGAATCAGGTCAAAGCAATTTTCATAAATAGTACTTGATCTAGAAAACAGTTGCAATGTTTTCCTAAGATACAAGCCTCACAATCACTTTTAAAGGAAATACTAGGCAACATGATGTTTAAAGCTCTAGAATGAGGATGTCCTAATCTAGCATGCCACAATACATCTTTAGGAAATCAGAAGCAAATTTAAAGCATGAGATAAATCAGCAGCAAGCTTGGTGTCTTCAAGCAAGTATAAATTAAGCCCTTGGTGACACCCAAGCAACCTACTAGTTTCAATATCCTGAAAGTAGACATCATTAGGAGTGAAGGTAACACTGCAATTCAAGTCATGAGTGGCTCTTTTAGATAGGGTTTGAGGTGAAACTAGGCATATAAAAGCTTTAGAGTCCTTATTAAGCGACTAAGATCACTACTCCTTTAATTGGTACTCTTTCACCATTAGCTATTGTAACATTTCCAAAGGGAACAATGTTTTTAATCAATTTTAAATCACTTATCATGTGGTGACTAGCTCTGAATCAATTACTAATGGTTTTGTCATCATAAAATTAGTTATAGCATTCAAGGAAGTACCACTAGCCATAGCATGTAAAGAGGTACCAAATGAGTTACGAGTTATCTTTGAGGAGTTTGATGGGGGCCTCAATGTCAGATATGCATGGTCTCATCTTGATTGTTCCTTAAGGCTGAACCACTGCTGGAAGCCCTCCTTGCCCTCATAAGTCTCACTGATGTGCATGGTCTGTGTGTAGATGGCTCACCAATATCACCAAGAAGTTTGCTTTTCCATCATTGTATCCTTGAACACGTGGCTTGGGTGGGGATGAAGTATCCAGCACTTGTCTTTGCCATGGCCCTTCTTTTTGCAATGATCACAGACCCACACCTTCTTGTCTTACGGTTTGTAAGAACTCTTGTTTGCTGTTCCATCAGCCTGGTTGGCAGTACTAGGTCTCTTTCCTCCTCCAAAGAGACCCAGAGCCTTGTTCCTTTTGAATTTCAGGCATACCTCATCAGGGAAGGTAGCTCCTTATTTCTCAGAATGTGCTTGATGAGATCACCATAACTTGGATGGAGAGTGGCAGTAAAGCAAAGACCTTATCTTGCTCTCTTCTTTGGTTAAGGACATCGGATTGGTTGTTGCTGGCTGAGCATCTCAAGTTCCGTCCACAAAGACATGAAATTTCCAAAATGCTTGTCAAAATCAGGTGTCCTCTTGACTAAGAGTGTTGATAGCCCTCTTGACTTCAAAGACCCTACTAAGGTTGGATTTGTTTCCATACACCTTCAAAGTGTATCCCACAGCTCCTTGGAAGTTTCACAGTAGAGTAACCTTCTGGAGGTGAGGGGTCAGTGTCTTTGAAGGATGGACAACACCAGCGAGGTCCTCGACCTTTCTTCTTGGTAGCATCAGCAACAACACTTCTTTGCCATCCTCTCCTAGAATGGTCTTTTCTTGTGGCCTCCCTTCTTCAACAATCTCAGAGTCCTCTGCCTCCAAGAGCTGTTTTAGCAAGCCTTGCAGAATAGTTTTAGCCTTTGAGAGTACTGGAATGACCACCATTTTGAGTTTTCTGCCATTTCCATCAAGACCAAGTCAAGAACAGTTCAAGAACAGCAAGAACAGCTCAAGAACAGAGTAAAAGCAGTAAGAACAAGTATAAGTGATGAGGAATCCGTGGAACAAGAGAGGGAGAGATGAGAGAGTTTGCAAAGAGTAAAGAAGGATTTTTTATTTCCTTAGATGATATGTGCTTACAATTACAATATAAATAGGGACAGCAAAGTGAGATAAGACAACAAGAATAAGAATAAAGAATGAGGCTGCCCAAGGCTTGAAAGGGACGAGGACTCAAGCAACTGACTTAAAAGAACATGTGATCTTTACTATATTTAAATGCCAACTTGCTTCTGACCTTTCTGAACTCTCCAGCGGTCCTAAGCACTCAGAACACTCCATTGACTATTTAAAATAGTTCCTTGCCTCCTAAACTCAGCTCTGGTCGAGTTGCTTCCTTGGTGAAGCAAGTCTTGTCTGGTGACTTGTGTTCCAGTGCATGCTGATCATATCTCAATTCATCCGGATGCCGCTCTTTCTTTCTCTTCCCTTCTCATGTCTTCATTTCAATACCCTCTGCAGCACCTTGTAACCTTCTTGAGTCTTGGCCTGTCTACTTCCAAGGTTTCCTGCCTCATTTAAACTATCAAGTGTGTACTTCCTTTGAGATAAAACTAGCCCTCTTTGAAGCTGATTTCAATCCAAGAGTACTAACTCCAAGTCTTTGATATCAAAAGCATTTTAAGAAAGGTTTTAGTTGAGAGAATACCTTCCTTGTTGCTACCAGTGATAATAATGTCATCCACATAGACTAGGATCACCACAATACCTTGCTTGCTGGTTAGAGTGAAGAGGGTGTGATCAACCACGATTTGACAAATCTATCCCATTTAGTGTGGTGCTCGACTTATGATACCAGGCCCTTGGAGATTGCTTCAAACCATAGATTGCCTTCTTTAATCTAAGAACATTTCCAGGTTTCACCATGTTCTCAAGACCAGGGGTGGCCTCATGTAGACTTCATCTTCTAATTCTCCTTGGAGGAAGGCATTCTTCACATCCATCGCCATAAATCCCACTCAAGGTTGACAGCGAGACAAGATGATCCTTATAGTATGAAGCTTGGCCGGTGCAAATGTGTCTAGATAATCTTCACCATACACTTGAGTGTATCCTCTTGCAACTAGTCTTGTCTTTGAAAAAATGAAAGTAAAAAGCAGTAAGAACAGTATAAGTGATGAGGAATCCAGTGGAACAAGAGAGAGAGAGATGAGAGAGTTTGCAAGAGTAAAGAGAAGGATTTTTATTTCCTTAGATGATATGTGCTTACAATTACAATATAAATAGGCACAGCAAAGTGAGATAAGACAACAAGAATAAGAATAAAGAAGAGGCTGCCCAAGGCTTGAAAGGAGAGGACTGGCACCTTAAAAAGAACATGTGATCTTTACTTATAAATAACTTGCTTCTGACCTTGCCTGAACTCTCCAGCGGTCCTAAGCACTCCAGAACACTCCATTGCCTATTTAAAATAGTTCCTTGCCTCCTAAACTCAGCTCGGTCGGTTGCTTCCTTGGTAGGCAAGTCTTGCGGGTGACTTGTGTTCCAAGTGCATGCTGATCATATCTCAATTCATCGGATGCCTGCTCTTTCTTTCTCTTCTCATGTCTTCATTTCAATACTCCCCTCAAGCTTTACCATAAGGCATGGTTAAGCTTGGAACCATGAAGACATCCCTCATTAAAACCTTTTGTGTGAAAAACCCATGGGACAACAAGAGGAAAAAAAGAGTAGATGCTTCATGGCTTAAGAGGATCATGATCTGGACAAGTCTATGAGTCTCTTGGATGGATGGACTCACGGACCTTAGTACTTGCTCCTTTGGTGAAGATATCATGCTAGCTGATCTTCACTCCTAGTGTAGCAGAGAATGATCTTCGCTCCCTTGCTTGTCTCACCTTGTGACAATCCACTTCAATGTGTTTTGTTCTCTCATGGAAGACTGAGTTGGAGGCTATGTGAATGGCTGCCTGGTTATCGGTGCATTGTGATTGGTGTTGTTGTCTCAATGCCCAAGTCCTTTAGTTTTCTGATCCATATAAGCTCACTAGTCGGCTTTCTGGCTCATATGCCTGCACTTGAACATGATACAACCTTCTGCTTCTTGCTTTGTTAGATGCCTCCTCATGAAGGTGCAATAGCCTGTTGTAGACCTCCTCCACTCATCACTGCCTCTGCATCACGGTATCCTACAATCTGTGCTCTTTGTTGCACCCATCCATACACCTTGACCAGGAGCTTCCCTTAGATATCTTAGAATCCTTTCCACCATATTCCAATGATGAACTTTAGGGGCTTGCATATGCTGACTGACTTGGTTCCGCAAAGCAAATATCTGGTCTTGTGATGGTAAGATAGATCGACTTCCCAACCATTTTCTATAGAGTTTGAAGTCTCCAAATGGTTCATCTTCAACTCCCCTCACCTTGAACCTTGTACCCTTCTTCTAGTGGTGTCTTGGCTGTTCTTTCTTTAAGCTTTCCTGCCTCACTTAAGATATCAAGTGTGTACTTTCTTTGAGATAGGAAGAGCCCCTCTTTAGAGGCATATTTCTATCCTAGAAATACTTTCTCACCAAATCTTTAATATCAAAAGCAGATTTAAGAAAAGCTTTAGTTGAGATGATACCTTCCTTGTCATTTCTGTGATGATGATATCATCTACATAAATTAGAACTGCCACAATCCCTTGCTGCTGGTGAGAGTGAAGTGTGTGATCGAGGTTCTGATTTAACAAACCCTTTTCCATTAAGGGTTGTACTCGACTTGTGATACCAGGCTCTTGGTGATTGCTTTAATCCATAGATAGCTTTCTTCAATCTTAGGACATTTCGGGCTTGACCATGTCATCCATACCAGGTGGTGGTCTCATGTAGACCTCATCTTCTAGCTCTCCTTGAAGAAAGCGTTTTTGACATCCATCGCCATAAATCCCATTCCAAGTTCACAGCAACGAAAGTAGGATCCTTATGGTGTGGAGTTTAGCTACTGGTGCAAATGTGTCTAGGTAGTCTTCTCCATAGACTTGAGTGTATCCCCTTGCCACTAGTCTTGTCTTCTTCCTCTCGGTTGTCCATTTGCCTTGTACTTGATGGTGAAAAGTAGTGACTAGTGGCTGCTTTCCTTTAAGGCTTCAGTCTCATACCAAGTATCATTCTTGATCATGGCTCCAACTTCATCTCCAAGAATCTCTCCACTCATCATGCTCCATTGCTTCTTCATAAGTCTTTGGAACATAATCTTGATCCAGATTGGTGATGAAGGCTACATGATCTTGAGGATAACTAGCAAAGGAGCAGGCTGCCTGGATAGGATGAGCTCTTGCATTGTTGAAGTATACTCAGTGTTAACCCAATTAGATGGATCTTTTCTCACTCTGGTACTTCTTCTTAATGGCTGAATCTGCTCCTCTATACCCTCTTCTGTCCCTGATCACCATCATAGATGATCATCAGGCTGATCAGATCGCTCCATCTTGATGGCTGAACCATCTTGGTGTTTACGGTGTTGGTTCATGCTCATTGCCCCTCGGGATCAGGATGGACTGGTTCAACACTTGGTGCTGCTTCTTCATTGTTGACAGCAACTGGTGGTGATGTAGTGGTTCTAAGCCTCGCGCCCAAGGCTGAGTAATGCCTAAACTCTCGAGAATGGTTCTCGGGTTGTTTTATCGATGGTTCTGTGAGATCTCTAAACTTTCCAGCTCTTCTCCTTGTAGTACCCTTTGATTCTACAAACTTCACATCCTTGAGACCATCACTCTTCTTGAATCTGGTACATAACACTTGTACCCTTTATGTGTGTGAGAGTATCCTATGAACATAGCTTTGATACTCTTGGGATCAACTTGTTCCTTTGTTCACCTGGTACCAATACATAGCACACACAACACCCATAAATGATCTATGGGAGGCTGAGTCTTGTTTAATACCTGAAATGGAGAGACATCTTTGAGGACTTTGGTAGGAATCTGTTGATAAGATAGCATGCAGAAACCACAGCATCTCCCCAAACCTCTTTGGGACATTGGTGTGGAACATCATGCTCCTTGCAACCTCCATAAGATGGCGATTTTTCCTCTCAGCCACTCCATTTTGTTGTGGTGTGTATGGGCAGCTGCTGTGAATAATACCATGTTTTGCTAAGTGTTGTTTGAAGGCATGGCTAGTGTATTCTCCCCATTATCAGGACTAAAATTTTTATCTTGGAATTGAAATGGTTAGTGACATAGTTTTGGAAGTTTATAAAAGCTTCTAGGACTTTTCTTCAGTGTGGCCAAGTATATTTTGATTTCTCATCTATGAATGTCACAAAATATTTATGATTTTCTCTAGAAACACAAGGTGAAGTCAAACATCAGTGAACTAGATCAAAACAATTCTCATAGATAGTCATAGATGAAAAATCTTGATTTATGATGTTTACCAAGAATACAAGCCTCACAAGTTTCATTTTGCAAAGATAGATCAGGAACATCAATTTTAAAGCATGAGAATGGGGGTGGCCTAATCTAGCATGCCATAACACATCATTAGCTAAGGCAAGGAATTAAAAGCATAAGTAGAATCTGATCTAAGCCTTGTATCTTCAAGAAATACAGCTCTCCTTGCTTACACCTTTGCCCACATCTTACTGGTCTTAGTATCCTGAAAGCACACATCATTAGGACTAAAAATAACATTGCAATTTAAATCATTAGTTGCTCTTTCACAGATAAAATATTAGAAGCAAAGGCTGGCATGTAAAAGCTTGAGATTCTTTATCAAGCGATTCAGATTCCTACTCCTTCTATTGGAATTCTATCACCATTTGCAATTACAACACTTCCTAGGGCAGGTTTAATATCACTAATCAGTTTAGCATCCCTAATCATATGATGAGAAGCTCTGAATCAATGATCAATGGCTAGCGGTGTGAGATGCATTATGGATAGAATTTAAAGCATTAATACTTTGGTTACCAGAGTTTGCATTGAGAGCCTTGATCAAGGCCTCAAGGTCTGACTTTCTGATGAATGTATCCTCTGAGATGGTTGAGACAAAGTGGGAGGTGGAGCCACCAGTGTGGGTTGTAGAGGTCGAGGCTCACCATCATTTCCCATGCGCATATAGCGGGTGCTGGATGCTCTGAGCTCTTGCTTCATGGACTCTGGTCTGGCTGTATTTGAGGCTGGCCTGAGATGAGGATGCAGAATCCAGCAGTTGGTTTTGGAGTGGCCTTTGTACTTGCAATGCTCACAAGTCATGACTTGTCTCCTCCTCCTCTTGGCTTGAAGTGAGCCTTGTTAGCTGAAGCACTCTCCACCTTCTCAACCTTATGTGCCATAGATAAGTCTCCCTTTCCACCTCCAAAGAGTCCATCTGAGCCTATCTCCTTTTGTAGCTGAGCACATACTTCATCATAGCTTGGAAGCTCCTTTTCTCTTAAAATGTGTCGACCACATCATTGAAGCTTGGGGAGTGTGAAGAGCAGTCCAAAGATCTTGTCTTGCTCACGCCTGGCTTCAATTGTCTCGAGGTCATTGGAGCTTGGCCTTAGCATCTCCAGCTCAGACCATAGCTGACTATACTTCCCAAGGTGTTTGGTGAAGTCTCCTTCTTCTTCTTTGCAAGTGTTGATGGCTCTCTTCACTTCATAGATTCTGGTAAGGTTTGAAGTGTTACCATACTCTTTTTAGAGTATCCCACAACTGTTTTGGAGTTGTACAGGTGAGTAAGTGTCCATAAGTGGACCATCGAAAGCTATGCAAGATAGACAGCACCATGAGATCTTCCTGAACCCATTTGCCTTCATCTATCACTACAATCTCCTTGCCATCTTCTCCTTGGGTGATCTGCTTTGGAGCTGAACTTGAAGTAACATGCTCCAAAGACCTCTTCCTCCAGGGCTGCTCTGGTCATCCTAGACCAAGTGATGTAGTTCCTGGTCCCTTGAGTGTACATGGGATGAGAACTGCTCGTGGTGCTCCATCTCTTACAAGTAGGCCAAGAAGAATTTAAATTTTTCAAGGCTGGATTTGAGAGTTAAGCTCTGGAATTGAGAGAACTATGTCTAGAATCAAGATAACCTCTCAAGAAAATGAAATAGGGACAGACGAGTAAGCACAACCAAAACGAGAGAATGAAAACTCAAGAACTCAAGAACAGAGTTTTATTATCCCTGGATAAAAGAGTTCGGAGAGAATTTTAGAAAATAACAAGATGAATCTGAAGAAAGGTAAGTAAAGAGTGTTTGCGGAGTGATTGAGGTTCTCAAGAGCTTAAAGCTCTGATACCATGAAAGAAAATGAAGAACAGTAAAAAAGCAGTAAGAGCGAGTATAAGTGATGAGGAATCATTGGAACAAAGAGGAGAGAGATGAGAGAGTTTGCAAAGAGTAAAGAGAAGGATTTTTATTTCCTTAGATGATATGTGCTTACAATTACAATATAAATAGGCACAACAAAGTGAGATAAGACAACAAGAATAAGAATAAAGAATGAGGCTGCCCAAGGCTTGAAAGGGACGGGACTCAACTGACAGCTGCTTAAAAGAACATGTGATCTTTACTATATTTAAATGCCAACTTGCTGACCTTGCCTGAACTCTCCAACGGTCCTAAGCACTCCAGAACACTCCATTGCCTATTTAAAATAGTTCCTTGCCTCCTAAACTCAGCTCACGGTGAGTTGCTTCCTTGGTAGGCAAGTCTTGTGCGGACTGACTTGTGTTCCAAGTCTGTCTGATCATATCTCAATTCATCGGATGCCTGCTCTTTCTTTCTCTTCTCTTCTCATGTCTTCATTTCAATAGTCTTTCTCCTTTCTGGTTTTCATTAGCCAGGTATTTTATTGTGAAGATGAGCACTGCTTCCTTTGCTTTCTTCCCTTTAGGGAGCTCGGTTTCAAACCATGTACCATTCCTGGCTATCTCATCACACTGATGCTTTCCACTCCTATGTTGCATAGCTTCTTCATATGTTTTGGGATATATTCCTCATCTAGCTCACTCATAAGGACTTGATGCTCTTGGATATTGTGCAAGAGAACAGGTTGCACTAATTGGATGAGCTGCTTCAACATTGAAGTAGACTCTTGTATTGATCGGTTTGATGCTGGCTTCCTGTTCCTTGTACTTCTTCTCAAGGATACTGTAGGCTGCTCAGGTTCAGGCTCATTTCGGTGCTTGGCCTCCTCTTGAGTATCAGACTGGTTGAGTATTTCTCATCTTGATCATGAACCATTGAATTTTCTTGAGCTTGCGAGCTGCTCAACACCACTTTCTTGCCCCTCGGGATCAGGATGAGGGACTTCAGGATTATTAGCACCAGGAGATGGTGCACTTTCTGGAACAGAATCCACCCTTGGTAGAGAAGGTATACTGACTCGGGCTCTCCATTACTCTCCTTAGGTTGTCTTCTCTATCTGAGGCTGATTGAGAAAGATCTTTGAGCTCATCCCAACTCTTTCCATCATAGTAGCCTTTTGATTCTACAAATTTCACATCCTTGAGATCAAGACTCTCCTAGTCTCTGGTACAAAACATTTGTAGCCCTTTTGATGAGAGTAGCCAATGAAGACTGCTCTTGTACTTACATCGCCAGCTTGTCTTTTGACCTCGGTATTAACACAAAACAAAGACACCCAAACACTCCAGTATGATCTATGGATGGTTTAGTTTTGTTCAGTACCTGATAAGGTGATTGATCTTGAAGGATCTGGTAGGTATTACGGGTTCGGGCGTGGAACATCTCCATATCTTTGGGCATCGGTATGCATCATGCGGCCATCCATGAGTTATTCTTCCCCACACGTTGTGATGACAGTTCATCCATCCCATATGGTGTTGTTTAAAAGCATTGCTGGTGTATTCTCCTCCATTATCCGATCTCAAATTTTTATCTTGGCATTGAAATGGTTAGATACATAAGAAAGTTTATAAAACTTCCCTATCTTTCATCAAAGTTGCAAAATGTGATTTTGATGATTCATCAATAAGCGTCCAAAATATATGATGCTATAGATAAGCATGGGGCAGTCCATACATCAGAATGAATCAGGTCAAAGCAATTTTCATAAATAGTACTTGATCTAGAAAACAGTTGCAATGTTTTCCTAAGATACAAGCCTCACAATCACTTTTAAAGGAAATACTAGGCAACATGATGTTTAAAGCTCTAGAATGAGGATGTCCTAATCTAGCATGCCACAATACATCTTTAGGAAATCGAAGCAGAATTTAAAGCATGAGATAAATCAGCACAAGCTTGGTGTCTTCAAGCAAGTATAAGTAAGCTTGGTGACACCTTTGCCAAGCAACCTACTAGTTTCAATATCCTGAAAGTAGACATCATTAGGAGTGAAGGTAACACTGCAATTCAAGTCATGAGTGGCTCTTTGGCGATACAGGGTTTGAGGTGAAACTAGGCATATAAAAGCTTTAGAGTCCTTATTAAACGACCTAAGATCACCTACTCCTTTAATTGGTACTCTTTCACCATTAGCTATTGTAACATTTCCAAAGGCGGGAACAATGTTTTTAATCAATTTTAAATCACTTATCATGTGGTGACTAGCTCTGAATCAATTACTAATGGTTTTGTCATCATAAAATTAGTTATAGCATTCAAAAGTACCACTAGCCATAGCATGTAAAGAGGTACCAAATGAGTTACCTGAGTTATCTTTGAGGAGTTTGATGAGGGCCTCAATGTCAGATCGCCTATGGTCTCATCTTGATTGTTCCTTAAGGCTGAACCACTGCTGGAAGCCCTCCCTTGCCCTCATAAGTCTCACTTGATGCGGCATGGTGCTGTGTGTAGATGGCTCACCAATATCACCAGAGAAGTTTGCTTTTCCATCATTGTATCTGTCTTGAACTTCGTGGCTTGAGGTGGGGATGAAGTATCCAGCACTTGTCTTTGCCATGGCCCTTCTTTTTGCAATGATCCAGACCCACACCTTCTTGTCTTACGGTTTGTAAGAACTCTTGTTTGCTGTTCCATCAGCCTGGTTGGCAGTACTAGGTCTTTCTTTCCTCCTCCAAAGAGACCCCTGAGCCTTGTTCCTTTTGAATTTCAGAGCATACCTCATCAGGGAAGGTAGCTCCTTATTTCTCAGAATGTGCTTGATGAGATCACCATAACTTGGATGGAGAGTGAGATGAAAGCAAAGACCTTATCTTGCTCTCTTCTTTGGTTAAGGACATCCGATTGGTTGTTGCTGGCCTGAGCATCTCAAGTTCGTCCACAAAGACATGAAATTTCCAAAATGCTTGTCAAAATCAGTGTCCTCTTGACTAAGAGTGTTGATAGCCCTCTTGACTTCAAAGACCCTACTAAGGTTGGATTTGTTTCCATACACCTTCTGAAGTGTATCCCACAGCTCCTTGGAAGTTTCACGATGAGAGTAACCTTCACGGGTGAGGGGTCAAGGCTTGAAGGATGGACAACACCAGCAGGTCCTCGACCTTTCTTCTTGGTAGCATCAGCAACAACTTCTTTGCCATCCTCTCCTAGAATGGTCTTTTCTTGTGGCCTCCCTTCTTCAACAATCTCCCGAGAGTCCTCTGCCTCCAAGAGCTGTTTTAGCAAGCCTTGCCAGTCTGGGAATAGTTTGCTGCTTTGAGAGGACTGGAATGACCACCATTTTGAGTTTTCTGCCATTTCCATCAAGACCAAGTCAAGAACAGTTCAAGAACAGCAAGAACAGCTCAAAACAGAGAGAACAGAGAAGGGAAAAGAAAATTTTGAAAGAATCAGATTAATGCAATGCGGTTTGAAGAAAAGAGTAAAGAGTTAGGTCTCAAGAGCTTGTTGCTCGATACCATGTAAGAATATGAGATTTAGTTGGTTACGGATGAAGAACATTGCGAAGAGAGTTAGAGTGAGAGAGAGAGATAGATTGGAAACATGTTTGCTTGATTAATTTAGTTCACATACAGCATTGTTAAATAGGCAAATAAGGAGAAACAAGACAAAGGGAATTATAATAAAGAATGGTTGGACTTCTCATGGCCTGGACGAGATAGGGACAGCTCTGGTTTCTGATGTGACCTCTCCCAGCGGTAAGGAAGTCATGTGACTTATATTGTATTTTAATGGCCACTTGCTTCACCCTCTCTTTGACTCTTCCAACGGTCTGCTGAGCAATCAAACTCACTTCTTCCAAGTCTGTACGGATCACTTGATCTCTAACCTATCCGTGTAGCTTCTTCTCCTTCTCTCCTTCATTTCTTCAAGCTTCCATCTCTTTATTACTTCATGTCAACACCCATCTCTCTCTTCTATCACTCTCACTCCCTCTGGTCGAGATTTACCTTGGCTGCATCCTCGGCTTCATGAAACATTACAATACTATTTCTTTAGTTAAACCACTGTTTAGTATTTGTCTAATGTGTGTGATTGTCTATTTAAGACAATGTTGTATCTGATTGTAAACCAAGGAGAGGAGTTCTCTCACTTCAATATACTCAGTTCTATCTCTCTTAATCTCTTATACTTCCAGGTTACTAAATCTCTCAAGCAATCTCTCAAGAACTCTCTTAAATCTCACTTATACTCTCCATTGCATTCTCTTACATTCTCACTTACTCTCTTCATTCTCTTCTTATTAAATCCGACCATACTCTGTCTCACCTTTAATCTCACACCCTAATCTCCATATTCTCTCATGGTATCGAGCTCTCAAGCTCCGAAAACCTAAAACACTTCCATGAAAGCTTTTTCTGTCCAAATCTCTCTTTAAAACTCTGTTTCTGCTCATCCTTGTATCCTCGGTCCAAAGCTTTTCCAGGAGGAAGAGACTCACCAGAACTCAAGATAAAGGAGGGTTCAAGTATCTGGAACTCAAGAAAGCTTTAGCTCAGTCCGCAAGCTTCATCAAAGTCCGGTTTCAGTTCTTTCTCTTGCAAACCAGTAGGAACATTCTACGTCACAGTTCACAACTCTCCAATAAAGTGAAGTCAAAGTTGGCGACCTTGGAGACTGCCAAGGATCCAAATAAGAAAAAAGCCACCCCTTTGGTCCAAAATGTTGAAGAAAATCTATGGAGGAAACTATTTTTGGAGCAAGGTCATGAAAAGCTTCAAAGCTAAGTTGTTCAAGTCATTCTCTGGCCAACAAAGCTGAAGCTCATTCCTTGATACCTATGACCCGACCAGAAAAAGGATAGGAGGGTGTGAAGTGTGTACCTGACAAGAGGAAGGTTACACCAAGGAGAGGTGTTTGATACTCAATTCACACCTCGAGCCTTGCATTTCCATGGAGCCATATGGGCTGGAAGTTCGGGGTTCGTTGTGTCTGGTTGTGTTGAGTGGTGTGCTTGGTATTCTTGGGACAGGTTCAAGTTCTAGAGTTGTTGAACCTAGTTTACGTGCCATGATACTTAAGTTGTATGTGTTGTTTATTGTTTTAAATTATTTCTAAGTTTTCTAGCATGGTTATGACTAGCTCTTCTCTTAGAATAATTGTTTGTGTTATCTCGGTCTAAGTGAGTTGCTTAGCATCAGTTTCTGTCTTGTTGCATTGCTAAAGGTCTAGGAGAGTTTCCTGATCTTGTCTTGCATTCATTTGTTGCATAAGAGATAGATGAGTTGTCTAGTCTTTGTGCTTGTCATTAAAATTGATAAAAATAGCCTAATGCCTTGTTCTTGATGAGTTATCATACATGCGGAGTTAGTGATGTTTGTGTGCATGGAGTTGAACTGAATGAGTTGTTTAGATTCTTCGTCCATTGCATTTTTCTCAAAAACATTAGGATCGGACTTGGTGAGTCATCAAGGTCTGATCCTCGTGTGTGTGGTCTGATTCTTGCTGTAGTTTGAGTGATATTTCAGGTACAAAAGTGTTGTTCTCATCATCATCAAATCAAGACAAAGAAGATTTTTGCCCATGCTGTTGAGAGCCTACACATGATGTATATTCTTGACCATGGGTCAGATGGTAATAAGTCTTGGTTGAGTCAGAACATCCTGTCGAAGATACCTCTAGGGGATTGATGGAGAGGCAGACCAGAAGCTGATCAACCATCCACCAGCTGGATCTTCTCATACCTTGTGTGTAGAAGAGTTGAATTAAAGCAGCCTGTTTGGGTGTTGAGCTCCTGGTTCAAGACACATAAGGAAGAATGGTGGTGTAAGGCATTGGAGCAGAGACCAAGGGTGGATCAGTTGGCTTAAGCGCAGGTGTTGGTACTGTTGTGCTCACTGTTCAAGTTCAGTGTTGCTCACTTCCAAGCTTGGTCCTTCACTTATACTCAGGATCAAGCTTGAGGAGGGGTAATGGAGAACATTCCTGAAGGTTCAAGTCGTCTATTTCCTCACCAGAGATCAGAAATGGAGTTCACTCGATCATAATTGGAGTTTGCAAGTGGTGGAGTTCACTCTTGCATTACTTATTATGGGATCAAAGCCATCTAGAACCCATTGCAACCATGTGATTGGCGTGTGATTGAGCTTCCATGATCTGGACTGTGTCTTACCTGATGCCAAGAGGGTGGAAAGGAAGTACACTCAAGAGAAAAGACCACCACTCAGCGAGAGGCAGTGGTTTCAGAATTTGTGATCATGGCTCTCATCTTCCAAGCTTGACCATATACTCTCATTCTCAGGTCAAGCTTGAGGAGAGTGTTAAATGAGAAGCCAATGTCCATTCTTCAAGCCATTGCAAGGATTCAAGAAGACTCCAACCAGCATGGGATACTTGGCTTAGCAACAACAAGGCTGTCCATCTAGTGTGCCTTAAGAGAAGGTGCTAAAGGCTGATCAGAAGGTTGCAAAGTCTCCCCACCAAGTTGGAGACTCGAAGAACAATGCAGTGGCTGCTGTGAATGGAGTGAGAGATTCAAGTCCACAAGCCAGAGAACCTCCTCACCAACATTCCACAAATATGCAAGGGGTAATTAGTTCAATCTTTGAGTTTAAGTATGAATGGTTTATGCCTTGAGAATTGATGCAAGTATTTATGCATTGTTTGAATCAGGTACTTGGAGCTCATAATGGAGAGTCTGGTCGTGGATCAAACCCTTTGATGATGGCGAGGTCAAGAAAGGGGAGACAATGAACCACCACATGGAGAGTTCCAGCACTTTGAGTGTGAAGCAAGGAAGGCATTGGTGCCTGACTTGCCATTGAAATAAGGCGTGATTTAGAGTCTAGGACTCCACCATGAGTCATATGAGTTCCTTAGACTCACTGTCCAATCCCTACTTCCTAGGCATTGTTGAACTCTACTCTTTTCCCCTAAGTGTTGGTTTTATCCCATGAGGTTTTCCACACTTAGGTTTTAATGAGGGAGCTTCTTGATGTTCCAAGCTTTCCAAAGATCTCATGGTCAAGCGAGGGGAGTGTTGGAATGAAGATAAATAAAGCTGGAGCTGATGAGAGATCAAACAAAACAGAGCAAGCAAATGAAGCATCGAGCAGGCAGATTGGTGTGACCTGATCAGCTCCATACTAAAGAACAAGAATTCAAGGAAAGAAGGAGCTAGAAATGGATCATGGCACGACCTGATGAGCTTTATGGAAAGCTAAAAGGCTTGATTCATGAGGTACTGACCGAGAAAAGGCTATGGGCCTTGATGTGGCCTTTATAAAGCATGGACTGACTTTGGACAATCATGGGCGACCTGTGACAACCCTGATTGACAAGGAAATGGATAGGATGAAGCTGGTTAGACAGGAAATGGAATGGGAGATTCAGTCGATCGAGAAATGGGTAGTCAAATCGACATATCACGAGAACTGAGTTGGAAATGGAAGATTGAGAACCAGAGCAGGAAATGGAACATGATGAGGACCTTTATCATCCAAATGAGCCTAAGGAGCAGCTTGTGGGACCTGGAACAAGATGGATCGAGCGAAAGAGTTGTTGAAAAAGGCCTTTATCGGCCCGAAAAGTGGAAGGACAAGCCAGCTTGGTTTATGATTGGCCCAATATGATTATGCACGACCATTATGGTCTATTTTAAGTGTATTTGGTTTTAATATTTATGTAAACTCATTAGGAAGAGGTTTTGGGCTTTATAAACCCATTAGAATCGGTTCTTGTTTTAAATCAATTAGCCATAGGATTTGGTTTTGGTTTTCCTAAACCACATTGGTTTAGGCTTAGGGTTTTATGTTTTATTCTTTTAAACAGCAGCACCACGTCCATGTAACTTTCAATCATTCTTTTATCAATAAACTTCTTTTTGGTGCACTAGTCTTGAGCGACCTGCTGTCTCCTTTGTTCACAAGTGGTGAGCGTTTCTATATCACACTAAGGGAGAATTAATCTTCGTGATCCATCCTAGACATCAAGCAGGCCTGTGTGCGAGGAGTAGCATAAACAACCTCTGAGCAATCCATAGCTCGAAGGTGAAGTCCATCCGCCATCGAGACCTACAATCTCTTGATCCTTTCACGCCCCTTCAAGTGTTTCAGGGACTAGACAGCCATTCAGGGCTGTACCAAGTGGTATCAGAGCCTCTTGAAGGTTAGGGTTTGAAGTTTTCACCTAGAACCGACATCTATCAGTTACCAGAGATCTTCTATGCAGATATGAAGAAGAGCTCACAATTCCATCTTTCTATGGAAAGATTGATCTGACATATACCTTGATTGGGAAAAGAAGATGGAGTTTCTCTTTGGACTCCAATACTACACTGAAAAGGTATGTCTAGCAGTCACTGGACTCTATGGAAGTGCATTCTCATGGTGGCAAAGAGTTTCTCGGACTAGGAGATTTGAAACAAATTACTTCATGGGTTGAGATGAAGACCTTGATGAAGAAGAGGTTTGTCTGATGGAAACTTCCTAAACTAAAACCAGAAGCAGCAACAAAGCCTACTACTTTAGATCAGCCTGCCTGTTGGTCTGAATTGCCATCAAAACCGGCTGAGAGAGATCGTGGTTCCTGTTATCATTGAAACAAGAGGAGGAAAAGCTGCAAGCTTCATATTAGCTTCACCAACAAAACAGATTGAGGAGAGTCATGAAACTGAACCAGGACCAACAACTCTTTGTCTAAAACTAGAGGAGGAGGCACAAATTGCAGAAGAGAGTGTAGCGTGCCTGATCAAAGAAAACAAGAAAAAAAGTTCACGGAGGGTCATCTAATGCTCTTGAATTGGTGCTTTCTATTGTTGAGCAAGGTGATAGCCTTAAGAGTTTAACTTGTGAGTTTCTGATCAGACCTATGGTATGTCTTCAGCTCAGCTTAGTGAAGCATCTGAGAGTTATCAAGGGCCTGCAACAAGTTGTTTTGAACCAGGTGGAAGCTTGTGTGTGATTAGAAGAAATAAAAAATTCTGGATCAGAAGCGACTGCATTCAATCTCAATTTGCAAGGTTCATTCACTCTTGAAAAACAAGAATTGTGGTCAAATCTTTTTGAAGGAGAGAATGGTGTGATCTTGAGTATCTGCAGTAAAAATAGAGGAGAAACAGGAGGTAACACGCCATTGATCAGTCCCATAACTGATCATAACCAGCTGAGATCAACAAAACAGAAACTTGCTGTGGTTAAAAAGATGCCAAAGCTTGAGAATGAATATGGGGATCATTACACACGACCACCAGACCATGCAGCATGAGAACCAAGTTATAATGAGCATTGGGCAAGGTGTATTGAGAGAAATCATAGATATTCTCCTAGGCAGCCACAAGAGCTAGTTGACCACCAGATCAATCAACAAGGTTTCTGCTTGTTTTAGAGATCTAATGCTCTCATTCTATCCAGGAGAGCATAGAACACATGCTGAGACAGCCATGCTTGAGGCGTGCTTATGGAGTAAATGGAGAGCTTTGCAGCAGCAGCTGGTTATGAGTTAAATGGAAAGGAAAGTTTTGTTTGCTACATACTAAGGCAGTGAGGATCTTAGAGATGATTGAGCAAGGTTTCAAGAGCTTTCGTAGCATGGAAAAGGATTGCAGTCCTGGGTATTTGATCCGAGGAGATGATCATGTTTCTATCATCTTACAAGTCTCAGTTGAGGACAAATCCTTTTGAAGGGAGAGAGGATGGTGTGACCCTGATCAGCTCCATACTAAAGAACATGAAGTCAAGGAAAGAAGGAGCTAGGAAATGGATCATGTACGACACGATGAGCTTTATGGAAAGCTAAAAGGCTTGATCCATGAGGTACTGGCCCAGAGAAAAGGCTATGGGCCTTGATGTGGCCTTTATAAAGCATGGACTGACTTTGGACAATCATGGACGGCCTATGACAACCCTGATTGACAAGGAAATGGATAGGATGAAGCTGTTTAGACAGAAATGGAATGGGAGATTCATGCGATCGAATGGACTGTTCAGCGACATATCAGCGAGAATTGAGTTGGAAATGGAAGATTGAGAACCAGAGCAGGAAATGGAACATGATGAGGACCTTTATCATCCAAATGAGCATAAGGAGCAGCTTGGTCGGACCTGGAACAAGATGGATCGAGCCGAAAGAGTTGTTGAAAAGGCCTTTATCGGCCCGAAAAGTGGAAGGACAAGCCAGCTTGGTTTATGATTGGCCCAATATGATTATTAACGACCATTCTGGTCTATTTTAAGTGTATTTGGTTTTATTACTTATATAAACTCATTAGAAAGAGGTTTTGGGCTTTATAAACCCATTAGGAGTCGGTTTGGTGTTTTAAATCAATTAGCAATAGGATTTGGCTTTGGTTTCCTAAACCACATTGGTTTAGGCTTAGGGTTTATGTTTTATGCTTTTAAACAGCAGCACCACGTCCATGTAACTCTCAATCATTCTTTTATCAATAAACTTCTTTTGGTGCAAACCAGTCTTGAGCGACATCTCCTTTGTTCACAAGTGGTGAGCGTTTCTATATCACACTAAGGGAGAGTTAATCTTCTGTGATCCATCCTAGACACCAAGCAGGGTGATCCTGTGTCTCAGGAGCAGAAAAACATCCTGAGAGCCTTACACAGCTTGAAGGAGAGACCATCTTCATCACCTCTCATCCACCCACTTCCTTGATGAGGGAAAGACAGCCTATCAGGGCGCACCACTTGGTTAACATAAAGCACACATCAGGTCTTGTGATAGTGAGATATATGAGTTTTCCCACCATCCTCCTGTAGTGCTTTACATCTTCATCGGCTTGTCTTATCTCCCCTCACGCATCACTTTGTAGCCTTCTTCAGAGGTCTTGGCTGTTTTTCCTCCAAGTCACCAGCCTCTTTTAATAGGTCAAGCGTGTACTTCCTTTGTGAGAGAAACAATCCCTCTTTGGATCTACACATCTCAATGCCCAAAAGTATTTTAGCTCTCCCAAGTCTTTGATATCAAAGGTTGCCTTGAGGAAAGTCTTGGTTGATGCAATCCCATCCTTGTCAATGCCGGTGATTATAATATCATCAACATAGATCAAGATGACAATGATTCCATGCTTGCTTGTGAGGGTGAAAGGCGTATGATCAGCCTCAGATTTCACAAACCCTCTCCCATTCAGTGTGGTGCTCGGTTTGTGGTACCAAGCTCTTGAGGATTGCTTGAGAACATAGATTGCTTTCTTGAGTCTTAACACATTGCCTGGTTTGACCATGTCTTCCATACCCTTTGGTGGGCGCATGTACACTTCAAGCTCTCCTTGTAGAAATGCATTCTTGACATCCATTTTCCAAAGATACCATTCCAAATTCACAGCAAGAGATAGCACAATCCTTATGGTGTGAAGCTTTGCCAGTGCAAAGGTTTCAAGATAATCCTCACCATACACTTGAGTGTAGCCTCTTGCTACTAACCTGGTCTTCTTCCTCTCAGGTTTCCCATTGGCTAAGTACTTAATTGTGAACAACAGCATGCTTGTATGCTTTCTTGCCTTTGGGAAGCTCGGTTTCAAACCAGGTTCCATTTCTCTCCATAGCACCCATCTCATCTCCTCTTGAATCTCCATTCCTTGATTGCCATAGCTTCTTCATATGACCTTGGTATGTAAGCCTCATCAAGGTTAGTGATGAGCGCTTGATGATCCATAGGGTGGGGCTAGAGAGCATGTTGCTTGAGTTGGATGAGCAAGCTGCTTGGCTGTTGAAGTACACTCTTGTATTGATCAGGTTTGATGGGTGATGCTGACCCTTGTGCTTCTCCTTGAAAGAAAATGAAGAACAGAGTAAAAGCGAGTAAAACAGAGTGTGAGTGATGGGAATCCTGTGACATGAAGCAAATAATGAGAAGCCTATTACATCATTAAAGACACACCACGAGAAAGCAAGGAATACAGCTTGGTGAAATGATCAAATGGATGCCGTCAGTACAAGTCAAAAGTGACCTAGAGTAACTTGCAAGGCAAGTGAAATACTTCGACCAGGAAAGGCATTTAAATCAACCAGGAATGAAGAGATGTCGACACTTGAGGAGAAGAACGTTGGAGAAGAATCGTGAAGAAAGAAAGGAAGGAGAGCGTTGTGACCAGTCACTTTCACCATGGTGAGCCAGCGGCCGACAGATCTTCCCCATTTGTTTATTCTTTGCATTGTACTTTCTCTCAATTGTTTATTGTTTCTCTTTGCCCACTGCGAGCTTGTTGCTCTTTAAATAGGGTGTAATAGGTTCCCAAATTAAGACAAGCAAAATGTTTCTCTTCATACTTACATCTCTCTCTCTTTAAGCTCACTTTCTCTCTCTCTCTCGGTTCTAATCGCTCTCATTCTCTTGTTCTTAATCTTCCTCACAAATCTTCCTTATACTTCTTACAAATTATCATGGTATCGAGCAACAAAGCTCTTGAACCTACTCTGTTTCATGAATACTCTGTTTTTACTTATCTTCATCTCTTAAATCCTTCTCTCTCTGTTCTTGTGTTCTAGTGAAGGCAAAGATGGATAGCAACAACAACGAACTCTCAGCATTCCTGTGACCTTAAAGGGAGTTAACTACCTCTTATGGGCCAGGATGGTGAAGATTGCCCTTGGAGGAAAAGGTTTATGGAGCCATGTCTCAACGAAGCAGCTCCAAACAAACTATCAAGGAGAAGATGGAAAGGAGATGGTGGTAGCTGATGAAGACAAATGGGGTCAGGAAGATCTCATGGTGCTCACAGCCCTCCTTAGCTCCCTGGAACCAGCTATTATGGAGTCTTACTCATACTGTGAGACCACCAAGCAGCTGCGGGATACACTCACAAAGTGTATGGAAATGTCTCCAACCTTACTAGAGTCTTTGAAGTGAAAAGAGCCATCAATGCTCTCAGCCAAGGGGATGAGGAGTTTCAACCTCATTTACAAGTACAGATCTCTTTGGGCAGAGCTGGAGTTACTAAGACCTCACCAACTGATCCAGCCACTCTCTTAACAAAGTGAAGAAGACAAAGTGTTTGGACTCTGCTCACTCTAAACCCATCTTATGGGAGCCTGGTTAAGCACATCTTGAGAGCTGATAAGCTACCTGACCTGGATGAAGTATGTGCTCAAATCCAGAAGGAGGAAGGCTCAGTAGGCTTGTTTGGGAGTAAAGGAGACTTAACCATGGCTCACCAGTGAGGAAGCGATGGCAAACAAAGGCTTACAAGCAGGATGAGAAGAAGGTCTTGATATGTGACCATTGCAGAAGAAAGGCCACATGAAAGACAAGTGCTGGATTCTCCACCCTCACCTTAAGCCCAACAAGTTCAAGGAGCCACGCTTTCAGGATGCAAGAGCTCACCTCTGTTGATGGGAATGAACCGGTGACTCAAGCTCAGTGTGCTCTAACAACAATGGTGGAGGAAGTGCTATGGCCTCTACATCAATGTACTCCACAGCAAGGACCAACCAGGATGAGATAATCAATGCTCTCATCAAGGCCTTGAAAACAACTCTGGTATACCTAAAACTCTTGGTTATTCACACAATGCTTGTCTGCTGATGAAATTCTAGAAACATTTTTAAAAATACTAGACCATTGATTATTGACTCGGTGCTTCTCACCACATGATTAGTGATTCTAGTTTAATTAAAATGTGGAACCAACACTAGGAAATGTGATGATAGCAAATGGTGATAAAATCCTATAAGAGGTATAGGTGAATTGAAATTGTTTGATAAAGTTTCTAAGGCATTACATGCCCACCTTTGCTTCAAACTTGGTTTCTTAAAAGGTCACCAATGATTTAAATTGTCATGTTACATTCACTCCTAATGAAGTTTATTTTCAGGATATTGAGTCAAGTAAGTTGCTTGGCAAGGGTGTAACCAAAGGAGACTTGTATTTGCTTGAGGACACTTTCGACTTCGATTTATCTTGCTATTTCAATTCGTTTCTCAATTCCTAAAGATGTAATATGGCATGCTAGATTAGGACATCCCCATTCGTGCCTTGAACATCCTGTTACCTAGCATTTCTTTCAAAAGTGATTGTGAGGCTTGTATCTTAGGAAAGCATTGTAAGAGTGTCTTTCTAAATCAATGACCATCTATGATAATTTCTTTGATTTAATTCATTCGATGTGTGGACTGCCCTTGTGCATCTAGAGAACAACATAAATACTTTGTGACATTCATAGATGAAAAATCTAAATACACATGGATCACACTGTTGCAATCAAAAGATAGGGTGCTAGAAGCTTTTAAAAATTTTCAAAACTATGTCACTAACCATTTCAATGTTAAGATTAAGATTCTTAGATCAGATAATGGTGGTGAATACACTAACACAGCCTTCAAACAACATCTAGCTGCCCATGGGATCATCCAACAAACCAGTTGCCCTTACACACCTCAACAAAATGGTGGCTGAGAGAAAGAATAGGCACTTAATGGAGGTAGCTAGGAGCATGATGTTCCATGGTAATGTGCTAAAAGATTTTGGGGAGATGCAGTAGTCACTGCCACTTACCTTATCAACCGCACACCTACAAGAGTGCTTCAAGATGCCACTCCATATGAGGTACTGACCAAAACTAAACCTAAAATAGATCATTTGCGTGTGTTTGGGTGTGTGTGCTGTCTTAGTTCGGAGAACTCAGAAACAAGTTAGAGGCGAGGCACAAAGGCAATGTTTATTGGGTATTCAACACATCGAAAGGGTACAAATGCTATGTTCCGACACTAGGAGAGTGTTAGTCTCCAGGGATGTCAAGTTCATAGAATCAACAGGCTATTATGAGGAGCGAGTTGGGGAGAACTCAAGGATCTATCTCAATCGCCTCAGGCGAGCCAACAACTTGAGAGTAATCATGGAAAGACTTGGCATCAGTTTACCAAGGGAACCGAGAGAAGGTCAGGAAGGAACCAACACAAGCTGTAGAAGAGGCAGTAGAAGATGTGGAAGTTACTCATCCTGATCATGAGGGTAATGGAAATGATGAGCAGTCTGCGCCAGCTGACGAAGAAAACTCAGTAGTTCATGATCAAGATGAGATACAATCAGAATCTGACACTGAGATTCAAGTGGAGGAGCCAGACCATGGAAATGAAGCAGAACCGAGCAAGTACAGCCCTTGAGAAGCACAAGGATCGGAGACCAGCTTCAAATTGGATCAACACAAGAGTATACTTCATGCTGAAGTGTAGCTCATCCAACCGTGCTGTTTGCTCGCTTGCACACTATCCAGAAGAGCATCAAGCATTTATCAGTGAATTGGATCAAGAATATATTCCAAGGACATATGAAGAGGCTATGCAACATGAGGAATGGAGAGCATCAGTTGGAGATGAGATGGGAGCCATGGTTAAGAATGACACATGGTTTGAGACAGCTCTCCCCGAAGGAAAAGCGGTATGAGGCTGTTATATACAATCAAGTATGGAGCCAATGGCAAGCCAGAAAGAAGGAAGACAAGATTAGTGGCAAGAGGATACACTCAGGTCATGGTGAAGATTATCTAGACACCTTTGCACCGTGGCTAAGCTGCATACTATAAGGATCCTCCTATCACTTGCTGTCGATCTTGAGTGGGATCTATGGCAGATGGATGTGAAGAATGCCTTCCTTCAAGGAGAGTTGGAAGATGAAGTCTACATGAGACCACCTCTGGTCTAGAAGATATGGTGAAACCAGGAAATGTCTTAAGACTAAAGAAGGCCATCTATGGCTTAAAGCAATCTCGAAGAGCCTTACCACAAAGCACAACACTCAATGGGAGAGGTTTTGAAAGTCTCAAGCAGACCATTCTCTATTCACTCTGACCAGCAGTCAAGGCATTGTAGTCATCTTGGTGTATGTGGATGATATCATCATCACTGGTAGTAACAGGAAGGTATCTCCTCAACTAAAGCTTTCCTTAAAGCGCCTTTGATATTAAGGACTTGGAGAGTTAAAGTACTTCTAGGGATTGGTGTGCCGATCCAAGGAGGGCCTCTTCTTATCCCAAGCGAAGTACACACTTGATATCTTAAATGAGGCAGGAGATCTCGGAGGTAGACAGGCCAAGACACCATTAGAAGAAGGTTACAAGGTGCTGCGAGAGGGAGTATGATGCAACTCCTTCACTGATGTCAAGAAGTATAGAAGAATGGTTGGGAAGCTCATCTATCTCACTATCACTAGGCCAGATGTGTGTTTTGCCGTGAACCAAGTAAGCCAGCATATGCAAGCCCCAAGATACATCACTGGAACATGGTGGAAAGAATCTTAAGATACTTAAGAACAGCACGGTCGGTATGGATGGCGTGTAACAAAACGAGGTTGTGGGGTATTGTGATGCTGATTGGGCTGGAGATAGAGTGGACAGAAAGATCAACCACAGGCTATTGCACCTTTATTGGAGGAATCTGGTCACATGGAAGAGCAAGAAGCGAGAAGGTGGTGTCTTGTTCAAGTGCTGAGAGTAGATCAATGAGAAAGCTTACAAGTGAGCTCATATGGATCAAGGACTGCTAAGAGACTAGGGGATTGAAATCACCACACCAATGACCATGCATTGTGACAACCAGGCTGCAATACACATTGCATCCAACTCAGTCTTTCATGAGAGGACAAAGCACATAGAAGTAGCTGCCACAAGGTGAGACAAGCAGTGGAACAGCAAGAGATCCTCCCATGCTATACCAGAAGTGAAGATCAACTTGCTGACATCTTCACCAAGGCTGCAAGCATCAAGGTCTGTGAGTTCATTCATCCTAAGCTTGGACTCATAGATCTCACATGTCACTGATCCTCTCACCATGAAGTGTTCTACTCTTTTCCTTTGCTTGGTTTTTATCCCAAGTGGTTTTCAAGTAAAGGTTTTAATGAGTGAATGCTTCATGGTTTCCAAGCTGACCAATCTCTATGGTCAAGCTTGAGGGGAATGTTGACATGAAGCAAATAATGAGAAGCCTATTACATCATTAAAGAGACACACACAGAGAAAGCAAGGGAATACAAGCTTGGTGAAATGATCAAATGGATGCCGTCCGTCTAAGTCAAAGAGTGACCTAGAGTAACTTGCAAGGCAAGTGAAATACTCGACCAGGAAAGGCATTTAAATCAACCAGGAATGAAGAGAAGTGTCGACACTTGAGGAGAAGGTTGGAGAAGAATCAAAAGAAGAAGGAGGAGGGAGAGCTGACCAGTCACTTTCACCATGGCTGGGCGAGCCAGCCCGGATCTTCCCCATTTGTTTATTCTTTGCATTGTACTTTCTCTCAATTGTTTATTGTTTCTCTTTGCCCACTTGCAGCTTGTTGCTCTTTAAATAGGGTGTAATAGGTTCCCAAATTAAGACAAGCAAAATGTTTCTCTTCATACATCTCTCTCTCTTTAAGCTCCTACTCTCTCTCTCTCTCAGTTCTAATCGCTCTCATTCTCTTGTTCTTAATCTTCCTCACAAATCTTCCTTATACTTCTTACAAATTATCAAATCCGTGGAACAAGAGAGATGAGAGAGTTTGCAAAGTAAAGAGAAGGATTTTATTTCCTTGATTTATTCGAGTGTGCACATACAATATTTATAAGCAAGGCAATGGACATCAGGACAAAGAGAATACAATAAAGAAAAGCATTCTGGCCGGGGCAGTGACAGCTCCTAAGCGGTCTCCAAGTCTGCACATCCTTAAGTAGAACATGTGATCTTCCCATTTAAATACTCTTCTTGCTTCAGACTAATCCCAGCGGCTCCTTTGACTTTCGAGCTCAATATTGGAGTTTAAACCTCCTTGCTTCTCAAGGTTGGTTAGGTTAAGCTGAAGATACTTGTGTCTCAAGTATTGTGCGGATAGACTTATTCTCCAAGGCTCTTGATTAGTTTCTTTTAGAAGTCTCGATCATCCTTTATCCTTGTCTCCTTATTTCCAATACTCCCCTCAAGCTTAGCCATAAGGTATGGTTAAGCTTGGAACTATGAAGACATCCCTCATTAAAACCTTTTGTGTGAAAAACCCAATGGGACAAAACACACAAGAGGAAAAAGAGTAGATGTTTCATGGCTGGAGATCATGATCTGGTCAAGTCTATGAGTCCCAATCTTGAATGGATGGACTCACAGACCTTAGTACTTGCTCCTTTGGTGAAGATATCTGCTAGCTGATCTTCACTCCTAGTGTAACAAGGAAGAATGATCTTCTGCTCCCTGCTTGTCTCACCTTGTGACAATCCACTTCAATGTGTTTTGTTCTCTCATGGAAGACTGAGTTGGAGGCTATGTGAATGGCTGCCTGGTTATCACAGTGCATTGTGATTGGTGTTGTTGTCTCAATGCCCAAGTCCTTTAGCAAGTTTCTGATCCATATAAGCTCCTTTGTCAGCTTTCTCATGGCTCTATATTCGCCTCAGCACTTGAACATGATACAACCTTCCTTCTTGCTTTTCTATGAGAGAATATGGAGAATAGTGTGTGAGATTAAAGGTGAGACAGTATGGTGGATTTAATAAGAAGAATGAAGAGAGTAAGTGAGAATGTAAGAGAATGCAGATGGAAGTATAAGTGAGATTTAAGAGAGTTCTTGAGAGATTGCTTGAGAGATTTAGTAACCAGGAAGTATAAGAGATTAAGAGATAGAACTGAGTATATTGAAGTGAGAGAACTCCTCTCCTTGGTTTACAATCAGATACAACATTGTCTTAAATGACAATCACACACATTAAACAAATACTAAAACAGGGGTTTAACTAAAGAAATAGTATTGTAATGTTTCTGATGAAGCCAGGAGGATGCAGCCAAGGTAAATCTCGACCAGAGAGTGAGAGTGATAGGAGAGATGGGCAGTTTGGTTGAGTGAAAGTGACAGAGGCTCATCTCCTTATGCACATGTGACTTTTACTCTATTTTATTTCCAACTTTCTCTCTCCAACGGTCTGATCTCTATTTTAAACTTCAAATATGCTTCATCAGACTCAGCTGGACGAGTTCCACACTTGCCTTGACTTCCAAGACACTCTAGGTTACTTGCACTCCAAGGCTGTACAAACGATTCAAATGCACTGTTTTGGATGCTTCATTTGCTTACTCTGGTTTTGCTTGATCTCTCATCAGCTCCAGCTTTATTTATCTTCATTCCAACACTCCCCTCAAGCTTGACCACAGGAGATCCTTGACAAGCTTGGAACGATGAAGAAGCTCTCATTAAAACCTAAGTGTGAAAAACCTCATGGGATAAAACCAACACTTAGGGAAAAGAGTAGAGTTCAACAATGCCTAGGGATTGGTGAGTCTAAGGAACTCAGATGACTCATGGTGGAGTCCTTAGACTCTGGATCATGGCCTTACTTCAATGGCAAGTCAGGCACCAATGCCTTCCTTGCTTCACACTCAAAGGCTGCTTGGAACTCTCCATGTGGCTGGTTCTTTGTCTCCCCTTTCTTGACCTCCTGCCATCATCAAAGGGTTTGATCCACGACCAGACTCTCCATTATGAGCTCCAAGTACCTGATTCAAACAATGCATAAATACTTGCATCAATCATAAACCATTCAAACTTAAACTCAAAGATTAACTGGTTACTCCTGCATATTTGTGGAATGTTGGTGAGGAGTGTCTGCCTTCTTGGCTTGTGGACTTGAATCTCTCCTCCATTCCTTTTCAGCAGCCACTGCATTGTCTTCTTGAGTCTCCAACTTGGTGGGGGACTTTACAACCTTCTGATCAGCCTCTTTAGCACCTTCTCTTAAGGCACACTAGATGGACAGCCTTGTTGTTGCTAAGCCAAGTATCCCATGCTGGTTGGAGTCTTCTTGAATCCTTGCAATGGCTTGAAGAATGGACATTGGCTTCTCATTTAACACCCCTCCTCAAGCTTGACCTGAGAGAATGAGAGTATATGGTCAAGCTTGGAAGATGAAGCCAATGATCACCAATGCCTTGAAACCACGCCCTCTTGGCGAGTGGTGGTCTTTTCTCTTGAGTGTACTTCCTTTCCACCCTCTTGGCATAAGGTAAGACACAGTCCAGATCATGGAAGCTCAATCACAGCTCAATCACATGGTTGCAATGGGTTAGATGGCTTCTTTGATCCGGTTAGCAAAAGTAATGCAAGAGTGAACTCCACCACTTGCAAACTCCAATTATGATCGGGGTGAACTCCATTTCTGATCTCTGGTGAGGAAATAGATGACTTGAACCGAGAATGCTCTCCATTACCCCTCCTCAAGCTTGATCCGGAGTATAAGTGAAGGACCAAGCTTGGAAGTGAGCAATACTGAACTTGAACCAGGAGCACAACAGTACCAACACTGCGCTTAAGCCAACTGATCCACCCTTAGTCTCTGCTCCAATGCCTTACACCACCATTCTTCCTTGTGTGTCTCTTGAACCAGGAGCTCAATACCCAAACAGGCTGCGCTTAATTCAACCGGTTCTACACACAAGTATGAGAAGATCCAGCCTGGTGGATGGTTGATCAGCTAGTGCGCTCTCCATCAATCCCCAGAGGTATCTTCAAAGGACAGCCATGTTCTGACTCAACCAAGACTTATTACCATCTGACCTCTTCTTCAATAATCTCTCCATGGTCAGGGAATATACATCATGTGTAGGCTCACGAACAGCATGGGCAAAATCTTCTTCTTTGTCTTGATTTGATGATGGGAGAGAGAACACCACTTTGGACCTGAAACATCACTCAAACTCCAGCAAGAATCAGACCACACACACTAGGATCAGACCTTGATAACTCACCAAGTCTGATCCTAATGTTGAGAAAAAATGCAATGGACAGAAGAATCTAAACAACTCATTCAGTTCACTCCATGCACACAAACATCACTAACTGCACAGGTATGATAACTCATCAAGAACAATGCATTAGGCTATTTTTATCAATTTTAATGACAAGCACAAAGACTAGACAACTCATCTATCTCTTATGCAACAAATGAATGCGAGTACAAGATCGGAAACTCTCTAGACCTTTAGCAATGCAACAAGACGAAACTGATACTAAGCAACTCACTTAGACCAGAGATAACACAAACAATTATTCTAAGAGAAGAGCTAGTCATAACCATGCTAGAAAACTTAGAAATAATTTAAAACATAAACAACACATACAACTTAAGTATCATGGCACGAAACTAGGTTCAACAACTCAAGCAACTTGAACCTGTCCCAATAATACCAAGCACACCTCAACACAACCAGACATAACTACACAAGCTCTTATTAAGGGTTAGAAGGTTAGCTTACAACCAAGGAACCTGAGCTGGTTCCTTGAACCTCCAGCCCATATGGCTCAAATCTGATGGCTTGAGGTGTGAATTGAGTATCAAACACCTCTCCTGGTGTAACCTTCCCTCTTGTCAGGTACACACACACCCCTCCTATCCTTTTGCTGGTCGTGCATAGGTATCAAGGAATGAGCTTCAGCTTTGTTGAGAGAATGACTTGAACAACTTAGCTTTGCGCTTCTTCAGTGACAAAATAGTTTCCTCCATAGATTTTCTTCAACATTTTGGACCAAAGGGGTGGCTTTGTTTCTTATTTGGATCCTTGGCAGTCTCAAGGTCGCCATTTCTTTGACTTCACTTTCTTGGAGAGTTGTGGACCAGGTGGAGACAGAATGTTCCTCTTGGTTTGCAAAGAACTTGAACTGGACTTTGATGAAGCTTGCTGGTGAGCTAAAGCTTTCTTGAGTTCCAGATACTTGAACCCTCCTTTATCTTGAGTTCTGGTGAGTCTCTTCCCTCCTGGAAAAGCTTTGGACCAGAGGATACAAGGATGAGCGAAACAGAGTTTTAAAGAGATTTGAATGAAAAGGTTCGCGGAAGTGTTTTAGGTTTTCAGGAGCTTAAGAGCTCTGATACCATGAGAAGAATATGAGATTAAAGGTGAGACAGAGTATGGTCGGTTTAATAAGAAGAGAATGAAGTAAGTAAGTGAAGAATGAAGTGATGGAAGTATAAGTGAGATTTAAGAGAGTTCTTGAGAGATTGCTAGAGATTTAGTAACCAGGAAGTATAAGAGATTAAGAGATAGAACTGAGTATATTGAAGAGAGAGAACTCCTCTGGTTTACAATCAGATACAACATTGTCTTAAATAGACAATCACACACATTAAACAAATACTAAAACAGGGTTTAACTAAAGAAATAGTATTGTAATGTTTCTGATGAAGCCAGGAGGATGCAGCCAAGGTAAATCTCAACCAGAGGGTGAGAGTGATAGGAGAGATGGGCACAGTTTGGTTGAGTGAAAGTGACAAGAGGCTCATCTTATGCACATGTGACTTTTACTCTATTTTATTTCCAACTTTCTCTCCAACGGTCTGATCTCTATTTTAAACTTCAAATATGCTTCATCAGACTCAGCTGGACGAGTTCCCCACTTGCCTTGACTTCACACTCTAGGTTACTTGCACTCCAAGCTGTACAAAGCAGATTCAAATCACTGTTTTGGATGCTTCATTTGCTTTTCTCTGGTTTTGCTTGATCTCTCATCAGCTCCAGCTTTATTTATCTTCATTCCAACATTCTAAGTGACTAGATTGCCTCCTATGAAGGTGTAATAGCCAGTTGTAGACCTCCTGTCCTCTCATCACCAGCCAATCTGCATCACAAAACATAACTTCATTATCTCAACATTGCATCCATAAACCTTGACCAGGAGCTTCCCTTAGATATCTTAGAATCCTTTCCACCATATTCCAATGATGAACTTTAGGGGCTTGCATATGTTGACTGACTTGGTTCACTGCAAAGCAAATATCTGGTCTTGTGATGGTAAGATAGATCAGCTTCCCAACCATTTTCTATAGAGTTTGAAGTCAAATGGTTCATCTTCAAACTCCCCCTCCATGGACCTTGTACCCTTCTTCTAGTGGTGTCTTGGCTGTTCTTTCTTTAAGCTTTCCTTCCTCACTTAAGATATCAAGTGTGTACTTTCTTTGAGATAGGAAGAGCCCCTCTTTAAATGCATATTTCTATCCCTAGAAAGTACTTCTAACTCACCCAAATCTTTAATATCAAAAGCAGATTTAAGAAAAGCTTTAGTTGAGATGATACCTTCCTTGTCATTTCCTGTGATGATGATATCATCTGTTAGAAATGTGAGGAACAGAGTAAGAAACGAGAGAAATGAGAGAGATTGGCGAGTGAGAGAGAGATAGATGAAAGGAGAACTATTTCCTTAATTAAATCGGAACACATTACAAGTATATTTAAAGGCTACAAGGTTGAATCAAGACAAGAGGAATTTAGAATAAAGAATTGAAGCTGCACACTGAGTGAAAGTGACAGCACATAACAGCTATCTCCTTAAGTGGAACATGTGACTCTGCCTCTGAGTGAAAGTGACACCAAAACAGCTATCTCCCTTAAGTGGAACATGTGACTTTAACCTTATTTAATTGTCAACTTGCACCTGATCTCTTCGCATACTCAACGGTCCTCTTTGACTTCAGGCCTCCCCTTTGTCTCCCATACTAAACTAACTCTCAGTTCCTTGTCTCCTATACTAAACTAACTCCATGCTGCTTAGTATGGGCCAAGGTTATGAGAATAGCTTGTGATCCAAGCAAGTGCAGTTCACATCTTCTTCACTCATCCATACTTCTTACGCTTTATCTCTTCTCTTGTCTTCATGTCAATACCCCTCAAGCTTGACCATAAGGCATGGTTGCTTGGAACCCATGAAGACATCCCTCATTAAAGCCTTTTGTGTGAAAAACCCAATGGGACAAAAACACACAAGAGGAAAAAGAGTAGATGCTTCATGGCTTAAGGAGATCATGATCTAGACAAGTCTATGAGTCCCAATCTCGGATGGATGGACTCGAGACCTTAGTGCTATACTTTGGTGAAGATATCAGCTAGCTGGTCTTCACTTCTAGTGTAGCATGGCAGTATGATCTTCTGCTCCACTGCTTGTCTCACTTTGTGACAATCCACTTCAATGTGTTTTGTTCTCTCATGGAAGACTGGGTTGGATGCTATGTGTATGGCAGCCTGGTTATCACAATGCATTTTGATTGGTGTTGTTGTCTCTATGCCCAAGTCTCTTAGCAAGTTTTTTATCCAAATAAGCTCACTGGTCAGCTTCCTCATTGCTCTATATTCTGCCTCAGCACTTGAACATGATACCACCTTTTGCTTCTTGCTCTTCCAAGTAACCAGATTGCCTCCTATGAAGGTGCAATAGCCAGTAGTAGACCTCCTTTCCACTCTATCACCAGCCCAATCTGCATCACAATAACCCACAATTTCTGTGCTCTTGTTGCAACCCATCCATACACCTTGACCAGGAGCCTCCCTTAGATATCTCATGATCCTCTCCACCATATTCCAATGATGAACCTTTGGTGCTTGCATATATTGGCTGACTTGGTTCACAGCAAAGCAGATGTCTGGTCTTGTAATGGTGAGATAGATCAGCTTCCCAACCATTCTTCTATAAAGCTTGAAGTCGCCAAACTGAGTATCATCAATCTCCCCCTCACGCAAGACTTTGCAACCCTCTTCAAGTGGTGTCTTGGCTACTCTTGCTCCAAGTTTTCCTGTCTCATTTAAAAGATAAAGTGTGTACTTTCTTTGAGATAAGAATAGCCCCTCCTTAGAGCGGCATATCTCAATCCCTAGAAAGTACTTTAGCTCACTCAAATCTTTAATATCAAATGTAGACTTAAGAAAAGCTTTGGTAGAGATGATACCTTCCTTGTCACTTCCTGTAATGATGATATAATCTACATAGATCAGGATCACAACAATTCCTTGCTTGCTTGTGAGAGTGGAGAGAGTGTGCTCAGGTTCTGATTTTACAAACCCTCTTCCATTGAGAGTTGTACTCAGCTAGTGATACCAATCTCTTGGGGACTGTTTTAATCCATAGATTGCTTTCTTCAGCCTTAGAACATTTCCTGGCTTGACCATGTCTTCCATACCAGGTGGTGGTCTCATGTAGACCTCATCCTACAGCTCTCCTTGAAGGAATGCATTCTTAACATCCATCTGCCATAGATCCCATTCCAAGTTCACTGCCACTGAGAGTAGAATCCTTATGGTGTGGAGTTTGGCTCTGGTGCAAATGTGTCTAGATAGTCTTCTCCATAGATTGTGTGTATCCTCTTGCCACTAGTCTTGTCTTCTTTCTTTCTGGTTGTCCATTTGCATTGTACTTGATGGTGTAGAGTAGGGGCTAGTGACCGCTTTCTTCCCTTTAGGAAGCTTCAGTCTCATACCAAGTATCATTCTTGATCATGGCTCCCACTTCATCTCCAACAGACTCTCTCCACTCATCATGCTCCATAGCCTCTTCATAAGTCTTCGAACATATTCCTGGTCCAGATTGGTGATGAAAGCTACATGTTCTTGTGGATAGCTTGCAAAGGAGCAGGATGCTTGAATAGGATGAGCCACTGCATTCTGTTGAAGTATACTCTGGTGTTGATCAATTTGATGGGTCTTTCCTCACTCTAGTACTCCTTCTCAATGGTTGAATCTGCTCCTCTATCACTGCCTCCTCCTGTTCTTGATCACCATCATATTGATCTCTACTAGACTGATCAGATTCAGCTCCATCTTGATCATGAACTGAGGTTGAATCATCTTGAGGTGTTTCTGGTGTTGATTCATGCCCATTGCCCCCTCGGGATCAGGATGGACTGGTTCATTACTTGGTACAGCTTCTTCATTGTTAACAGCCACTGGTTGAGCTGGTGGTGTTGCTGGTGCTGGCGCCACCTGCTCTTAGGCTGGCGGATCCCCAAACTTTCGAGTTGTTCTCGGGTTGTCTGCCCTATCGGATGGTCCTTGTGAGAGATCTCTGAGGTTGTCCCAGATCTTCTCATCATAGTACCCTTTGGATTCCACAAACTTAACATCCCTTGAGACCATAACTCTTCTTGAATCTGGAATGTAGAATTTGTACCCTTCTGCGTGTGTGAGTGTAGCCATGAATATGCCCTTGACACTCTTGGCCTCAAGCTTGTTTCTCTGCTCTCCGGTGTCAAAACATAGCACACACAACCAAACACACATAAGTGTTCTAATGGGGTTTGATCTTGTTTAGTACCTGAAATGGAGAGACATCTTTGAGGACTTTTGTGGGGATCTGTTGATCGGATAACAAGCTGTGATCACAGCATCACCCCAAAATCTCTTTGGTACATTTGTGTGAAACATCATGCTCTGGCCACCTCCATAAGATGTCTATTCTTCCTGTCAGCAACTCCATTTTGTTGTGGTGTGTAAGGGCAGCTTGTTTGATGAATGATGCCATGTTTTGCTAGATGTTGTTTGAAAGCATTGCTAGTATACTCCCCACCATTATCAGACTAAAATTTTTGATCTTGGAATTGAAATGGTTAGATACATAGTTTTGGAAGTTAATAAAGCTTCTAAACTCTATCTTTTTAATTAGTGTGAGCCAAGTATACTTTGATTTCTCATCTATGAATGTCACAAAATATTTATGGAGAGAAAGAGTAAGAACAGAGAAAAGATAGATGAAAGGCTCGATACCATGTTAGAAATGTGAGGAACGAGTAAACAGAAGAGAGAGATGAGAGAGAGAGGTGAGAGAGAGAGAGATAGATGAAAGGAGAACTATTTCCCTTAATTAAATCAGAACACATTACAAGTATATTTAAAGGCCACAAGGTTGAATCAAAACAAGAGGAATTTAGAATAAAAATTGAAGCTGCCCTGAGTGAAAGTGTGACACATATGACTATCTCCCTTAAGTGGAACATGTGACTCTGCTGAGTGAAAGTGACAGCACAAAATGAAAATTTGAAGAATAAAGAAGAGATTTGAAGAATAAAGAAGAGATTAAAGAGAGTTAAGGGAGACATTGCAGCGAGAGGGAGAGTTGAGGAGTGAGAGTATGAATGAGGAATGTCTCATTTTCCTTGATCCATTTGTTCTGAATACATGCCTTTAAATAGGCTACAACAAACATTAAACAATAGCCAAGTTGACTAGAAGAAAGAATAAACAAAGAGGCTGATCTTGGCAGTGCGTCCACCATGGTGGAAAGGGACGGAGTCTGACGTCTCTCTCTCCTTCACACCACCATTGACTTCTTCCTCAGCGGTCTTCTTCCCCATTGTCGACATCTTATTTTATTCTAAGGTAAGTTGCATCCTTCATTCTCAAGTATTAGCCTTGCCTTGTCTTGAAAGAACGTTAGGTCACTCCTTGACCCTAACTGTGCGGACAGGTGAGGATCCTTCTCTGATCATTCGAATGCTTGCCTATCCTTGATGTCTTCCTCTTGGTCATTTATGCCTTCATGTCAACACTCCTCAAGCTTGACCATAGAAACTTCTGGTCAAGCTTGGACTATGAAGCATTCCTCATTAAAACCTTTACTTGGAAAAACCTCTTGGGATAAAACCAAGCAAAGGAAAAAGTAGAACACTTCATGGCAAGAGGATCAGTGACAGGTAAGGTTTGTGAGTCCAAGTTTAGGATGGATGAACTCACAAACTTTAATGCTGGCTGCCTTGGTGAATATGTCAGCTAGTTGATCTTCACTTCTAGTGTAGCATGGAAGTATCACTTGCTGCTCTCTTCCTTGTCTCACCTTGTGGCAGTCCATGCTTTGTCCTCTCATGGAATACTGAATTTGATGCAATGTGTATTGCGGCTGATTGTCACAATGCATAGTCATTGGTGTGTTGATCTCAATCCCAAGTCCCTTAAGTCCCTTGATCCATATTAGCTCACTTGTGAGCTTTCTCTGATCATACTACGCCTCGGCACTTGAACAAGATACCACCTTCTGCTTCTTGCTCTTCCATGTGACCAGATTTCCTCCAATGAAGGTACAATAGCCTGTGGTTGATCTTCTATCAATCATCTCCAGCCCAATCATCACGTACCCACCACTTCATGCTCTTGTTACCGCCATCCATATTCCTGACCAGGTGCTTCTCTCAAGTATCTCAAGATTCTCACCACCATGTTCCAGTGATGTATCTTAGGAGCTTGCATATGCTGGCTTACTTGATTCACAGCAAAACACATCTGGCAGTGATAGTGAGATAGATGAGCTTCCCAACCATTCTCCTATACTTCTTGACATCAGTGAATGGAGTTGCATCAAACTCCCCTCTGCAGCACCTTGTAGCCTTCTTCTAATGGTGTCCTGGCCTGCCTGCCTCCAGGTCTCCTGCCTCATTTAAGATATCAAGTGTGTACTTTCTTTGGGATAGAAAGAGGCCCTCCTTGAGCGGCACAATTCAATCCCTAGAAAGTACTTTAACTCTCCCAAATCCTTAATATCAAATGCATTTTTGAGGAAAGCTTTGGTTGAGGAGATACCTTCCTGGTCACTACCAGTGATGATGATATCATCCACATACACAAGGATGACTACAATGCCTTGGCTGAGTCAGTGTGAAGAGAGTGGTCAGCTTGAGATTTCAAAACCCTCCCATTGAGTGTGGTGCTTAGTTTGTGATACCAGGCTCTTGGAGATTGCTTCAAGCCATAGATGGCCTTCTTTAGTCTTAAGACATTCCCTGGTTTCACCATATCTTCAAGGCCAGGAGGTGGTCTCATATAGACTTCATCTTCTAATTCTCCTTGAAGAAATGCATTCTTCACATCCATCGCCATAGATCCCACTCTAGGTTGACAGCAAGAGATAGGAGGATCCTGATTGTATGTAGCTTAGCCACTGGTGCAAATGTATCCAAGTAATCTTCACCATATACTTGAGTATACCCTCTTGCAACCAATCTGGTCTTTTCCCTGGTTTCCATTAGCCAGATACTTGATGGTGAAAATGAGCATACTTTTCTTTCTTGCCTTTGGGAAGCTCACTTTCAAACCAAGTGTTGTTCTTGATCATGGCTCTATCTCATCTCCAACAGATGCCTTCCACTCCTCATGTTGCATAGCTTCTTCATAGGTTCTTGGAATGTACTCGATCCAATTCAGATGAAGACTTGATGTTCTTACGGATATTGGGCTAGAGAACATGCTGCGATTGGGTGAGAACTCTTTTAGCATTAAAGTAGACCCTTGTGTTGATCAATTTGAAGCTGGTTTCTGTTTCTTGTACTCCTTCTCAAAGGCTGAATCTGCTCAGGTTCAGGTTCATCATTGGCCTCATGAACTATCTCACATCTGATTCGGTGGAATCTCATCTTGATCATGTGATCTTGAGAGTTATCTTCAGGTTGAGGTTGTGCAAATTGCTCATTGTTGTTTCCCCTCGGGATCAAGGTGAGATACTCCAACATCTTCTTGTCTCATCTGACTTGTGTGGGCACTCCCTGTCCTTTAGGTGCATCGGTAAACTGATCCTAGTCTTTCCATTAAGACTCTCAGTTGTTGGCTCTATCGAGGCTGATTGAGATAGATCTTTGAGTTCTAGCTCTTCTCATCATAATAGCCTTTTTCTTCCATGAACTTAACATCTCACGGATACTAGAACTCTCTAGTTTCTGGGATTGTAACACTTGTATCCTTTTGATGTGTTGAATACCCAATAAACATTGCCTTTGTTAGCCGGCCTCTAGTTTGTTCCTTAGTTCTCCTGGTACTAAGACAAAGCAAACACAACCAAACACTGCAAATGATCTATGGATGGTTTAGTTTTGTTCAATACCTCCTATGGTGTGGCATCACGGAGTACTCGGTGGGAGTGCGGTTGATGAGGTAAGTGGCGTGTGACGCATCTCCCAAAACCGCTTAGGTACATTTCCATGGAACATCATGCTCTGGCCACCTCCATCAGTGCCTGTTCTTTCTCTGCCACACCATTTTGTTGGGGTGTGTAAGGACAGCTAGTTTGTTGTATAATTCCTTGAGCAGACTAGGTATTGTTTGAAGGCTTGCTAGTGTATTCACCACCATTATCGATCTAAGAATCTTTATCTTGACATTAAAATGGTTAGTGACATAATTTTGAAAATTTTAAAAGCTTCTAGCACCCTATCTTTTGATTGCAGCGAGTGTGATCCATGTATACTTAGATTTCTCATCTATGAATGTCACAAAGTATTTATGCTGTTCTCTAGATGCACAAGGAGCAGTCCACACATCAGAATGAACCAGATCAAAGCAATTATCATAGATGGTCATTGATTTAGGAAACACATTCTTACAATGCTTTCCTAAGATACAAGCCTCACAATCACTTTTAAAACAATACTAGGCAGGATGTTCAAGGCACGAGAATGAGGATGTCTAATCTAGCATGCCATATTACATCTTTAGGAATTGAGAAACAATTGAAATAGCAAGATAAATCAGCTCTGGCGAGTGTCTTCAAGCAAGTACAAGTCTCCTTGGTCACACCTTTGCCAAGCAACCTACTAGACTCAATATCCTGAAAGTAAACCTCATTAGGAGTGAATGTAACATGGCAGTTTAGATCATTAGTGGCCTTTTTGTGAGACTAAATTTGATGCAAATGTGGGCATGTAGAAAGCTTTAGACACTTTATCAAATAATTTCAGTTCACCTATACCTCTTATTGGAATTTTATCACCATTTGCAATCATCACATTCCACTAAGGCAGGTTTCACATTTTAATTAAACTAGAGTCACTAATCATATGGTGGGAAGCACGAGAGTCAATAATTAATGGTCTAGCATTCTTAACATTGTTTTGAGAACCCTTAGCATTAATGACAAGCATTGTGTGAAAAACCAAGGGTTTTAGGTATACGAGTTTTCTTTCAAGGCCTTGATGAGAGCATCCAAGTCAGATCGCCTGATAGTCTCATCCTGGTTGGTCCTTGCTGTGGAGTACATTGATGTAGAGGTCATGGCACTTCCTCCACCCTGGTTGTTGGAGCACATTGAGCTTGGAGTCACTGGTTCAGTTCCATCAGCTGAGAGGTGGGCTCTTGCATCTTGGGCGTGGCTCCTTGAACTTGTTTGGCTTAAGGTGAGGATGGAGAATCCAGCACTTGTCCTTCATGTGACCTTTCTTCTTGCAGTGGTCACAGATCAAGATCTTCCTCTCATCCTGCTTGTATGCTGCCTTGTTTGCCATTGCTTCCTCAGCTTGATGAGCCATGGTTAATTCTCCTTTGTTTCCAAATAACCCCATAGATCCTTCCTCCTACGGATTTGCACACACATCATCAAGGTCAGGTAACTTCTCAGCTCTGGGATATGCTTGATAAGACCTCCATAGGATGGGTTGAGTGTCAGCAGAGAACCCAAACACCTATCTTCCTAACGCCAGAGAGTTCAAGGTATCCGGATCAGTGGTGTGAGGTCTAGGAGCTCCAGCTCTGCCTGAGACCTAAACTTGCCAAAGTGAGTTTGGAACTCTGTTTCTCCTTGGCTGAGAGCATTTATAGCTCTCTTTACTTCAAATACTCTGGTGAGGTTGGATTGATTTCCATAAACCTTGTAGAGAGTATCCCACAGCTGCTTGGTAGACTCACGGTATGAGTAAGACTCCATAATAGCTGGGTCAAGTGAGCTTAGGAGGGCCGTGAGAACCATGAGATCCTCCTGACCCCATTTGTCTTCATCAGCTACCACCATCTCCTTTCCATCTTCTCCTTGGACAGTCTGTTTTGGAGCTGTTGAAGTTGATACATGACTCCATAAACCTTTTCCTCCAGGGCATTCTTTACCATCCTGGCCCATAAGAGATAATTAATCCCTTTCAAGGTCACAGAATGGTCAGAGATCTGTTGTTGTCCATCTTCAATTCGCCAGGTACTTTCGAAACAGAGATATGAGTTTGAAGCAGTGAAGAACACCAAAACGAGAGAGAGAAACAAAATAAGAATTAAGAACAGTAAAGCTTGTTTTGCGGGAAGAGAATAGGTTCAAGAGCTTTGATGCTCGATACCATGAAAATTTGAAGAATAAAGAAGAGGATTTGAAGAATAAAGAAGAGATTAAGAGAGTTAAAGGGAGACATTGCAGCCGGAGAGGAAGAGATCCTTCTCTTGATCATTCGAATGCTTGCCTATCCTTGATGTCTTCCTCTTGGTCATTTATGCCTTCATGTCAACACAAAACAGCTATCTCCCTTAAGTGGAACATGTGACTTTAACCTTATTTAATTGTCAACTTGCACCTGATCTCTTCTGCATACTCCAACGGTCCTCTTTGACTTCCAGGCCTCCCCTTTGTCTCCCATACTAAACTAACTCTCAGTTCCTTGTCTCCTATACTAAACTAACTCCATGCTGCTTAGTATGGAAGCCAAGGTTGTACAGAATAGCTTGTGATCCAAGCAAGTGCAGTTCACATCTTCTTCACTCATCCGGATACTTCTTCTGCCTTATCTCTTCTCTTCTTGTCTTCATGTCAATATCATCTACATAAATTAGAACTGCCACAATCCCTTGCATGCTGGTGAGAGTGAAGAGTGTGTGATCAGGTTCTGATTTAACAAACCCTTTTCCATTAAGAGTTGTACTTAACTTGTGATACCAGGCTCTTGGTGATTGCTTTAATCCATAGATAGCTTTCTTCAATCTTAGGACATTTCCAGGCTTGACCATGTCCTCCATACCAGGTGGTTGTCTCATGTAGACCTCATCTTCTAGCTCTCCTTGAAGAAAGGCATTTTTGACATCCATCGCCATAAATCCCATTCAAGTTCACAATGAAAGTAGGATCCTTATGGTGTGGAGTTTAGCTCTTGGTGCAAATGTGTCTAGGTAGTCTTCTCCATAGACTTGAGTGTATCTCCTTGCCACTAGTCTTGTCTTCTTCCTCTCTGGTTGTCCATTTGCCTTGTACTTGATTGTGAAAAGTAGGCTAGTGGTACTTTCTTTCCTTTAGGAAGCTTCGGTCTCATCACAGAGTATCATTCTTGATCATGGCTCCAACTTCATCTCCAACGAATCTCTCCACTCATCATGCTCCATTGCTTCTTCATAAGTCTTTGGAACATAATCTTGATCAGATTGGTGATGAAGGCTACATGCTCTTGAGGATAAGCGGCAAAGCGGGCTGCTGGATAGGATGAGCTCTTGCATTCTTGTTGAAGTATACTCGGTGTTAACCCAATTAGATGGATCTTTTCTCACTCTGGTACTTCTTCTTAATGGCTGAATCTGCTCCTCTATTACTGCCTCTTCCTGTCCTTGATCATCATCACACTGATCATCACTAGACTCATCGGATTACCTCCATCTTGATCATGAGCTGAAGCTGAACCATCTTCGGTGTTTGGTGTTGGTTCATGCTCATTGCCCCCTCGGGATCAGGATTGACTGGTTCAACACTTGGTGCTGCTTCTTCATTGTTGACAGCAACTGGTGGTGATGTAGTGGTTCTAAGCCTCACTGCCCCTAGGCTGAGTAATGCCTAAACTCTCGAGAATGGTTCTCGGGTTGTTTGCCCTATCGATGGTTCTGTGAGAGATCTCTAAGACTTTCCCAGCTCTTCTCACTATAGTACCTTTGATTCTACAAACTTCATCCCTTGAGACCATCACTCTTCTTGAATCTGGTACATAACACTTGTACCCTTTACGTGTGTGAGAGTATCCTATGAACATAGCTTTGATACTCTTGGGATCAAGCTTGTTCCTTTGTTCACCTGGTACCAATACATAGCACACACACCCAAACCTGCATAAATGATCTATGGGAGGCTGAGTCTTGTTTAATACCTGAAATGGAGAGACATCTTTGAGGACTTTGGTAGGAATCTGTTGATAAGATAGCATCAGAAACCACTGACATCTCCCCAAAACCTCTTTGGGACATTGGTGTGGAACATCATGCTCCTTGCAACCTCCATAAGATGGCGATTTTTCCTCTCAGCCACTCCATTTTGTTGTGGTGTGTATGGGCAGCTGGTCTGGTGAATGATACCATGTTTTGCTTAGTGTTGTGTGAAGGCATGGCTAGTGTATTCTCCCCATTATCAGACTAAAAATTTTTATCTTGGAATTGAAATGGTTAGTGACATAGTTTTGGAAGTTTATAAAAGCTTCTAGGACCCTATCTTTGCTTTGAATCAGTGTGAGCCAAGTATATTTTGATTTCTCATCTATGAATGTCACAAAATATTTATGATTTTCTCTAGAAACACAAGGTGAAGTCCAAACATCAGAGTGAACTAGATCAAAACAATTCTCATAGATAGTCATAGATGAAGAAAATCTTGATTTATGATGTTTACCAAGAATACAAGCCTCACAAGTTTCATTTTGCAAAGATAGATCAGGGAACATCAATTTTAAAGCATGAGAATGGGGGTGGCCTAATCTAGCATGTCATAACACATCATTAGCTAAAACAGAAGCAGAATTAAAAGCATAAATAGAATCTGATCTAAGCTTGGTATCTTCAAGGAAATCTGACTCTCCTTGCTTACACCTTTGCCCAGCATCTTACTGGTCTTAATATCCTGAAAGCACACATCATTAGGACTAAAAATAACATTGCAATTTAAATCATTAGTTGCTCTTTTCACGGATAAAAGATTAGAAGCAAAGGCTGGCATGTAAAAGCTTGAGATTCTTTATCAAAGCGATTCAGATTCCCCACTCCTTCTATTGGAATTCTATCACCATTTGCAATTACAACACTTCCTAGGGCAGGTTTAATATCACTAATCAGTTTAGCATCCCTAATCATATGATGAAGCTCCTGAATCAATGATCAATGGCTTTAGCGAGTGTGAGATGCATTATGGATAAATTTAAAGCATAATACTTTGGTTACGAGTTTGCATTGAGAGCCTTGATCAAGGCCTCAAGTTCTGACTTCGATGAATGTATCCTCTGAGATGGTTGAGACAAGGCGTGGGAGGTGGAACTGTAAGAAAATGAGGAACAGTAAGAGCGAGTAGAGAGAGAGTTGGGCGAGTAAAGAGAGAAGAAGGAAGAAGCTTTTTCCTTGATTAATTGAGAATCGGATACAACATATTTAAAGAGTTTACAATCAGGTGAAGACAAAGAAATTAAGAATAAACAATGCAGTGCAGTGCGATGCTTGATAGTGACTTGTCCGCAAGCGGTCCATGCCTTAAGAGGAACATGTGACTTTTACTATTTAAAATAGCCCACTTGACTCGATCACTCCCAGCTCCCTTGCATCACAACAGCTCTCTTGGTGATTTAAATCAGCTCCTCGTCTCCCATATTTTAATTATGCTGTCTTGCCTTGCTTGGAGCACAAGGTTGTGCGGACAAGCTTGGTTCCCAAGTCTTGTCTGGACCAGTCGGTTTAAACACTCCCATACTTGTCCAGCTTCATGTCTTCTTCATTCTTATGTCTTCATGTCAATACCCCCCTCAAGCTTTACCATAAGACATGGTTAAGCTTGGAACATGAAGACATCCCTCATTAAAACCTTTTGTGTGAAAAACCCAATGGGACAAAACACACAAGAGGAAAAAGAGTAGATGCTTCATGGCTTAAGGAGATCATGATCTAGACAAGTCTATGAGTCCCAATCTCGGATGGATGGACTCACAGACCTTAGTGCTTGCTCCTTTGGTGAAGATATCAGCTAGCTGGTCTTCACTGAGTGTAGCTGGCAGGTATGATCTTCTGCTCCTTTGCTTGTCTCACTTTGTGACAATCCACTTCAATGTGTTTGTTCTCTCATGGAAGACTGAGTTGGATGCTATGTGTATGGCAGCCTGGTTATCACAATGCATTGTGATTGGTGTTGCTGTCTCAATGCCCAAGTCTCTTAGCAAGTTCCTGATCGGATAAGCTCCTTTAGTAAGCTTCCTCATTGCTCATGTGCCTCAGCACTTGAACATGATACCACCTGCAGCTTCTTGCTCTTCCAAGTGACCAGATTGCCTCCTATGAAGGTACAATAGCCTGTAGTTGACCTCCTGTCCACTCTATCCCCAGCCATCTGCATCACAATATCCCACAATCTGTGCTTTTGTTGCACCCATCGAAACACCTTGACGGGGCCTCCCTTAGATATCTCATGATCCTCTCCACCATATTCCAATGGTGAACCTTTGAGTGCTTGCATATCTGGCTGACTTGATTCACAGCAAAGCGAGATGCGGTCTTGTAATGGTGAGATAGATCACTTTCCAACCATTCTTACATGGAGTGTGAAATGCGCCAAAGGGTATCATCAATCTCCCCTCCATGAAGACTTTGTAACCCTCTTCAAGTGGTGTCTTAGCTACTCTTGCTCCAAGCTTTCCTGCCTCATTTAAAAGATCAAGTGTGTACTTTCTTTAGAAGCGGCACATCTCAATCCTAGAAAGTACTTTAGCTCACCCCGAATCTTTAATATCAAAGCTAGATTTAAGGAAAGCTTTAGTAGAAATGATACCTTCCTTGTTGCTTCTGTGATGATAATATCATCCACATAGATCAATATTACTACAATTCCTTGCTTGCTTGTGAGGGTGAAGAGGGTGTGATCAACTTCGATTTTACAAACCCTCTTCCATTGAGATTGTACTCAGCTTGTGGTACCAGGCTCTTGGTGATTGTTTTAGACCATAGATAGCCTTCTTCACCTTAGAACATTTCTGGCTTGACCATGTCTTCCATACCAGGAGGTGGCCTCATATACACCTCATCCTCCAGCTCTCCTTGTAGAAAGGCATTTTTGACATCCATCGCCATAGATCCCATTCCAAGTTCTGCCGAGGAGAGCAATCCTTATGGTGTGGAGCTTAGCTACTGGTGCAAAAGTATCCAGATAGTCTTCTCCATATACTTGGGTGTATCCTCTTGCAACTAGCCTTGTCTTCTTCCTTTCTGGCTTTCCATTTGCTAAGTACTTGATGGTGAAGAGTAGGCTTAGCTACTTTCTTTCCTTTTGGAAGCTTCGGTTTCATACCAAGTGTCATTCTTGATCATAGCTCCAACTTCATCTCCAACAGACTCTCTCCACTCATCCTGCTCCATAGCTTCTTCATAAGTCTTTGGAACATATTCTTGATCCAGATTAGTGATGAAGGCTACATGCTCTTGAGGATAGCTTGCAAATGAACAGGTTGCTTGGATAGGATGAGCCTTTGCATTCTTTGGAAGTATACTCGGTGTTGATCCAATTTGATGGGTCTTTCCTCACTCTGGTACTTCTTCTCAATGGTTGACTCTGTTCCTGCTCCTCTATCACTGCCTCTTCACTGTTCTTGGACATCATTCTGATCTCCCTTAGAGTCGAGATTCTGTTCCATCTTGATCATGAACTACTGCTGGATCATCTTACGGATTTGGTGTTGATCCATGCTCACTGCCCCCTCGGGATCAGGATGGACTGGATCCACAATTGGTGCTGCTTCTTCATGGTTAATATCCACTGGTGGTGATGGAGATGGTGCTGGTGCTGGTGCTACTGCTGCTCTTAGGCTGACTGATCCCCAAATTCTTCAAAATAATTCTCGGGTTATGCCTTACATCGGATGGTCCTTGAGAGATCTCTGAGGTCTTCGCTCTTCTCATCATAGTACACCTTTGATTCCACAAACTTGACATCCCTTGAGACCATAACTCTTCGGAATCTGGAATGTAGCATTTGTACCCTTTCTCGTGTGAGTGTAGCATGAATATGCCTTTGACACTCTTGGCTTCCAGCTTGTTTCTCTGCTCTCGGTGTCAAGACATAGCACACACACCCAAACACCATAAATGATCTAATGGAGGTTTGATCTTGTTTAATACCTGAAAGGAGACATCTTGGAGGACTTTTGTGGGGATCTGTTGATCAAATAGCAGGCTGTGATCACATCTCCCCAAAACCTCTTTGGAACATTTGTGTGAAACATCATGCTCCTTGCAACCTCCATAAGATGTCTGTTCTTTCTTTCAGCAACTCCATTTTGTTGTGGTGTGTATGGGCAGCTTGTTTGATGTATAATGCCATGGTTTGCTAGGTGTTGTTTGAATGCATTGCTAGTATACTCCCCACCATTATCAGACATAAAATTTTGATCTTGGAATTGAAATGGTTAGTTACATAGTTAAGGAAGTTAATAAAAGCTTCAAAACTCTATCTTTACTTTTAATCGATTGTGAGCCAAGTATACTTTGATTTCTCATCTATGAATGTCACAAAATATTTATGGTTTTCTCTAGATGCACAAGGCAGTCCACACATCGAATGCACTAGATCAAAGCACTTTTCATAAATAGTCATAGATTGAGGAAAACAGATTGCAATGTTTGCCAAGAATACAAGCCTCACAAGATTCATTTTGAAAAGATAAATTAGGCAACATTAAACTCAAGCACGAGCATGGGGATGGCTAATCTAGCATGCCATAACACATTACTAGCTAAAAGCAATTGAAAGCGGAGGATAAATCGATAGAGTGGTGTCTTCGAGCAAATAAAGTTCTCCCTTGCTCACACCCTTTCCAAGCACCTTACTGGTCTTAATATCCTGAAAGCAAACATCATTAGGACTGAAAATAACATTGCAATTCAGATCATTAGTTGCTCTCTTAACAGATAATAAATTTGATGTGAAGGGCATATAGAATGCTTGAGACTCTTTATTAAACAAGTTCAGATTTCCTACTCCTCAATTGGAATTCTATCACCATTTGCAATCACAACACTGCCTAGAGCTGGTTTAATATCATTAATCAGTTTAGCATCCTAATCATATGGTGAGAAGCTCCTGAATCAATTATTAAAGGTCTAGCAGTGTGGGAGGCATTGTGTATAGAATTTAAAGCATTAATACTTTGGTTACCAGAGTTTGCATTGAGGGCTTTGATCAAGGCCTCAATGTCTTGAGAGTTTTATAGAGTTCTCTCTCTCTTGATGTGTGTGAGTGTGTAGAGAAGGCTCCAATGGAGCAAAGATGAGTTTGTGTTTATGTTTCTACTTGGCGATTTGATATGAGAGACAAAGGGAGAGTTTGTGTGTAACAAGACTAAGAACAAGAGATTAAGAGACTTTAAGACTTAGAGAATAAGAGATTAGTAACCAGAATCAAGAACAAGCTTATTAAGCTATGAACTCCATGAAGGAGAGGGGAAATCCCCCTAACTCACTTAAGAGCTACAAAACGCCCACTACAAGGTTTATATAGGCTTTTACAATCTGAGACATCATAAACCTATATCTAATGGCTCATAATAAACTTGAAGAATGGATGGTGTAGATGAGATGGTCTTTTTGTAATATCTGAGGTGCTGGAAGGATAAGGTTGGCGCCCACTTTAATTCAAACCATGGCAAGCTGGCTCCTTGCTTGTGATTGGCTCTCTTTAGGCTCCTCCTAATCTGGCCATGCTTCTGTCCAGGTTCATGGTCGTGGCTCCCTTGTCTTTACAGCCAAGGCCAGCCTGTCCAAGACCAGAATCACCCAGCTGTCCTTTGTCTTCTTCTCTTAAGAGGTTTGTCTTCTTCTCTTAAGAGATTCACCAGCCTATCCTTTGTCTTCTTCTCTTAAGAGGTTTGTCTTCTTCTCTTAAGGATCATGCTGCACCCTATTTTTGCACCAACTTCATATCTTCTTAAATGGTTGAGTTATGCACTTTTAGGATCAACTGGTCTGTACGGATCCGCACGTCCGATAACGCCCGCATCAAATCCGTGCAGCCAAGATCCTAAGTTTGCACACTCGCCCATAAGCTCCCAAACATGCTTCTAAGTCCCTCCTGGACTTGGCCTATCTTTGCACAACCAGCGAACATACGGACACTTGTAGACACACTTTGGTGCTCTTGCCTATTCTTGCTCAAGACCCATCTCACCATCTTTCTAACCATCTCCATTTCCTTCTCTTGATCAGCCTAAGTCTCTCCTAGACTTGGCTTCTCCATGATAGAACACTTCAAGGTACTCTTGAAGCTTTGTTGAACTCTTCAGACATCTTGAGGAGCTTGCCCACACTTTGTACCAGCTCATACGTTCTTCAGTTCAACATGTCGACTTCTGATGAATGCATCCTCATGGAGTGGCTGGGGAATGGCGTGGGAAGTGGAGCCACCAGTGTGGGTTGTAGAGACCAATGCCTTCCCATCATCTCCCATGCATGTAGCTTGGTGCTGGCTGCTCTGAGCTCTTGCTTCATGGGCTCTGGCTGGTAGGGCTTGTTAGGCTGAGGCTGGCCTGAGATGAGGATGAAGAATCCAGCAGTTGTTCTTGGGTGTCCTTTATACTTGCAATGCTCACAAGTTACTGACTTGTCTCCTCCTCCTCTTGGTTTGAAGTGAGCTTTGTTAGCAGAAGCACTCTCTACCTTCTCAGCTTTGTGAACCATAGATAACTCCCCTTTTCCACCACCAAAGAGACCATCTGAGCCTATCTCCTTTTGAAGTTGAGCACACACTTCATCATAACTTGGAAGCTCCTTTTCTCTCAAAATGTGTCGACCACATCATTGAAGCTTGGGCTGAGTGTGAAAAATAGTCCAAAGACCTTGTCTTGCTCACGCCTAGCTTCAAGAGTTTCAGGATCATTGGAGCTTGGCCTTAGCATCTCTAGCTCAGACCATAGCTGACTGTACTTCCCAAGGTGTTTGGTGAAGTCTCCTTCTTCTTGCTGCAAGTTGTTGATGGCTCTCTTCACTTCATAGATCTGGTAAGGTTTGAAGTGTTGCCATACACCCTCTGCGAGGGTATCCCACAACTGCTTTGGAGTTTCACAGTGTGAGTAAGTATCCATAAGAGGACCATCAGAGAGCTATGCAGGATAGACAGCACCGGGAGGTCTTCCTGACCCCATTTGCCTTCATCTACCACTACAATCTCCTTGCCATCTTCTCCTTGGGTGATCTGCTTTGGTGCTGAACTTGAGTAACATGCTCCCAAAGACCTCTTCCTCCAAGGGCTGCTCTTGTCATTCTAGACCAGGTGATGTAGTTTCCTGGTCCTTGAGTGTGCATGGAATGTGAACTGCTCTGTGGTGCTCCATCTCTTCAGGTAGAAACCAAGAATAATTTGAATTTTCAAGGCTGGATTTGAGATAAAAGAACTCGAACTGAGAGAACTCAAGATTAGAATTAAGATGAACTCTCAAAGAAAGTAAATGGAGACAGAGCAGTGAACACGGTTGAAGAAAACTCAAGAACACTCAAGAACAGTTTATTATCCTTGGATAAAAGAAATCACGGAAAACAAGAAAGTAAATGGATGAATCAAAGAGAAAAGACACGAGTTGATTCTTGGAAGAAAATGAGGGGTCTCAAGAGCTTTCAAGCTCGATACCATGTAAGAAAATGAGGAGCAGTAAAACGAGTAAGAGAGTTGGACGAGTAAGAGAGAAGAAGGAAGAAGCTGTTTTCCTTGATTAATTGAATCGAGATACAACATATTTAAAGAGTTTACAATCGGTGAAGACAAAGAGAATTAAGAATAAACAATGCAGCTGGTCGATGCTTGATAGTGACTTGTCACAAGCGGTCCATGCCTTAAGAGGAACATGTGACTTTTACTATTTAAAATAGCCCACTTGACTCGATCACTCCCAGCTCCCTTGCATCACAGCTCTCTTGGTCGATTTAAATCAGCTCCTCGTCTCCCATATTTTAATTATGCTGTCTTGCCTTGCTTGGAGCACAAGGTTGTCTGGACAAGCTTGGTTCCCAAGTCTTATCGGACCAGTCTGATTTAAACACTCCCATACTTGTCCAGCTTCATGTCTTCTTCATTCTTATGTCTTCATGTCAATAGGAACCACCAGTGTGGGTTGTAGAGTCAAGGTGGATGGATAGAGGGTTGTTCTAAGAGGCTACTAGCTCTCCTTTGAAGCTACAACCCACAACCAAGTTAGCCAGTTAGCCAACACATGCAAGCTCCCAAGATGCACCATTGGAGCATGGTTGAAAGGATTCTAAGGTACCTAAGAGGCGGGGCGGGGAATATGGATGGGATGCAATAGAAGCCTGAGAGATAGTTGGGTATTGTGATGCTGATTGGGCAGGAGATAGAGTGGACAGAAAGATCAACCACAGGCTCTGCACCTTCATTGGAGGCAATCTGGTTACTTGGAAGAGCAAGAAGCAAAAGATAGTATCATGTTCAAGTCAGAAGCTGAATATAGAGCCATGAGGAAGCTGAGCGGTGAGCTAATCTGGATCAGAAATCTACTTCATGACTTGGGCATAGAGACATCATCTCTATCACCATGCCTGTGATAATCAAGCAGCCATACATATAGCATCCAACAGTGTCTTCCATGAGAGGACTAAACACATTGAGGTGGACTGCCACAAGGTCCAGGCAGGCGGTGGAGCAAGGATCATACTTCCATGTTATACAAGGTGAAGATCAATTGGCTGACATTTTCACCAAAGGCTGCTAGCATCAAGGTTTGCGAGTTCATACACCCTAAGTTAGGACTGGTGGACCTCTCATCTCACTGATTCTTCCCTTCATGAAGTGTTCTACTCTTTTCCTTAGGCGGGGTTTTGTCCCATGAGGTTTTACCTAGCTAAGTTTTAATGAGGAATGCTTCATGATTTCAACTTGACTTGTTCCACATAGTCAAGCTTGAGGAGAATGTTGAGATGAAGCAATAAAAGACAAGGAAGATCAAAGGAAGAGCATTGGCGCCAGCAAAGATAATTTGAATCTACCTTGGGAATCAAAACAATCCGTCTGGACTTGGGAACCAAGGAACTAATGTGCAACTAATGTGCCTTATGAAATCAAAGTTGAAGAAGTCCAAGGTGATTAAATAATAGCTGGATGTCGGCAAGGCTGAAGATGAGCGTTGGGTGGTGTGGACCACTTGGTCACATGCTGGTGCAGGCTGAAGAGAGGCGTTGGCGTGCTGTCTCTTTCAAGCTCCACTCGCAGCTCTTCCTTCTCTTTGTTTATTCTTTTCCTTGTCTCCTTGTGTCTGATTTGGTCTTTAAATATTGTTGTATGAGCTACTCTTTTGGCAAGCAATCAGCGAGCTCTTTAGTTGCTTCACTCTCTCTCATGAATTCTCTTATCTCTCTCTCTTGTTCTTGCTTTCGGTTTCCAGCAAATAACTCTCTTAAATCTCTTAATCTCACAAGTTTTAGACAAAGAGTTGTTGGTTCTGGTTCAGTTTCATGACTCTCCTCAATCTGTTTTGTTGGTGAAGCTAATATAGGAGCTTGAAGCTTTTCCTCCTCTTGTTTCAATGATAGAGCAGGAACCACAGATCTTCTCTCAGCCGGTTTTGATGGCAATTCAGACCAACAGGCAGGCTGATCTAAAGTAGTAGGCTTTGTTGCTGCTTGGTTTTAGTTTAGGAAGTTTCCAACTGCGAGACAAACCTCTTCTTCATCAAGGTCTTCATCTCAACCCATGAAGTAATTTGTGGTTTCTTTTCAAATCTCCTACTCTGAGAAACTCTTTGCCACCATGAGAATGAACTTCCATAGAGTCCGGTGACTGCTAGACATACCTTTTTCTTTTAGGTGTAGTATTGGAGTCAAAGAGAAACTCCATCTTCTTTTCCCAATCAAGGTATCGCGTCGTATCAATCTTTCCATAGAAAGATGGAATTGTGAGCTCTTCTTCATATCCGGACATAGAAGATCTCTAGGTAGCTGATAGATGTCGTGCTCTAGGTGAAAACTTCAAACCTAACCTTCAAGAGGCTCGATACCACTTGAGTGCGGCCCTGGATAGGCTGTCTAGTCCCTGAAACACTTGAAGGGTGGTTGAAAGGATCAAGAGATTGTAGGTCTCTTGGATGGCGGATGTGAGAGAATATGAGATTTAGTTGAATCTGAATGAAGAACATTTCAAGAGAGAGAGAGTTGAGAGATTGAGAGAGAGATAAATGGAAACATATTTGCTTGATTCATTTAGGGTAAGCATACAACATTAATATAGGCCAGAGATGTCACAACTAGACAAGAAAGAAACTAATAAACTAATCAAGCCCTAGAGAAATAATAAACAAAGAAGGCGGGACCACAGGCGGGACCACTGGCTGTGTGCAGGCATGAACCAGGCTGAGAATGACATGTCCCAATGGTTGTCTAGGCCTTGCAGCCTTCACCATTCCGTGAGCCATGTCCCCAGCGTTCATATTGCTTAAGGTAAATCAAGGTAAGATGCTTCGGTCTGATTAAGCTAATTCAAACTCATTCTCCACTTCCTTTGCTTGCAAGTCCCGTTGAGTGCCCTAGGTTGTCTGGACAGACTTGATGATCAAGGTAACTTCAAGAATGATCCGCATACTCTCTTGCTTCTTCTCATGCTTTGCTTCAGCTCTTCTTGTAAAGATACTTCATCTCTTTGTTGCTTCATGTCAACCTCCCCTCAAGCTTGACCATAGGGACTGGTCAAGCTTGGAATATGAAGCATTCCCTCATTAAAACCTTTACTTGGAAAAACCACTTGGGATAAAAACCAAGCAAAGGAAAAAGAGTAGAACACTTCATGGCAAGAGGATCAGTGACAAGTAAGGTTTATGAGTCCAAGCTTAGGATGAATGAACTCACAAACTTTGTTCTTTGGCGGCCTTGGTGAAGATGTCAGCTAGTTGATCTTCACTTTTAGTGTAGCATGGAAGTATCACTTGCTGCTCTACTGCTTGTCTCACCTTGTGGCAATCTACTTCTATATGCTTTGTCCTCTCATGGAATACTGAATTGGAGGCAATGTGTATTGCTGCGATTATCCACGGTGCATGGTCATTGGTGTGGTGATCTCATCCCCAAATCTTTTAGCAGCCCTTGATCCATATAAGCTCACTTGTGAGCTTCCTCGTGATCTATATTCTGCTTCAGCACTTGAACAAGACACCACCTTCTGCTTCTTACTTTTCCATGTGACCAGATTCCCTCGATAAAGGTACAATAGCGGTGGTTGATCTCTATCAATTCGTCTCCAGCCAATCAGCATCACAATATCCAACAACCCGTGTTCTTGTTGCATGCCATCCATATGCCTTGACCAGGTGCCTCTCTTAGATACCTTAAAATCCTCTCCACCATGTTCGATGATGCACCTTAGGAGCTCCCATGTGTTGGCTTACTTGGTTCCTGACAAAGCATACATCAGTGCAGTGATTGTTAGATAGATCAGCTTGCCCACCATTCTTCTATACTTCTTGACATCATCAAATGGAGTAGATTCATACTCCCCTCTCTGGTGTAGCCATGACCAGAGACAAGGAGGAGGAGCTGAGTGAGAGTGATGAGGAAGAGCCAAGTGATGAACAGTGAAGAGATGACCTTAGAAGAAGGGGTGAGGCTGATGATATTGAAGAACCAGCACCAGAGAGATGTATCAAGTGGACTAGCCAATGTATGGAGTGGACCAGTGACTAGATCAAGACTGAGAGCACAAGAGAAGAGTCTCCATGCCTTGCTCCAGATCGTGGGGGTTGGTCGAGGAGGGAAGATCAAGATAAACCAGCTTGTTGGTTCAATTTAATTGCAATGTAATTGGGCTGGGTTTATTTGGTTTTCATTTAATTTAAACCAAGACAATTAGGATTTTTATTAAACCAATTTCAATTGGTTAGGACTATAATTAAATTAAACCAGCTGGTTTATTTCTAGGGTTTTTAGTGACTTTTATAGCTAAGGGGCGCTGTTATTTTTCTTCAACTTTGAATCTAATAATTTACAGCGCTTAGCTTGCTCTTGTCTCTTGCTTTCTCTGTTCAGCTAAAGGAACATTGATCTCACTTAAAGGAAGGAATTCTAGTGAAACCATCTTAGACAATACAAGGTAATCTTGTGTCTTTGAGTAACAACCATCCTTGAAGCCATCGAGGCTTCGAGGCGACCAGCAGTTCAGGGAGAGCTAGTAGCCTCTTAGAACAACCTCTATCCATCCACCTTCAAGTGATCCAGTTTAAGCCATACCGGGCTGCACCAGAGTGGTATCGAGCCACTTGAAGGTTAGGGTTCGCGATCTTGACTACTGAGATCATTCTATCCATCTAAACACTTCTCTTTTCTATCTATCTGTTGTAAGCCAGCTGAGCCAACCCGGTAATCAAAGAAAAAAAAAAAAGAGATCTTTGATCAAAACAAAAAAAAATAATAATAAGGTGAGGAGAAATCCCTATTTGAAGAGTAATCCACTCGGGGTGGTAAGTCGGTGGTGCCTAAATCTCTTAATTCTTTCTCTCGATTCATTGGGGTTTAGTTCTAGATCTTAGGTGTAGAGCTTTGAATCTTAACTGAACTTGTGAGAAGAAGCGAGAGACTTGGCGACAAAAGCTGAGAGAGAGAGTTGTTTGTTTTCTTTGTTTTTTTGTTCTCTAGCATTTTTAGGTGACAATGGCTGATGAGAGAGCGAGTTGGGAAGCAACCAGAGGAGCAGAAGAACGGCTGTCCAGCAAATCAATCTCAATCAAGTCAATTTGAGGCTATGATGGCTGAGATAACGTGAGAGGGATGCTGGTAACTTCAGTAGAGCTCGACAAGCTAATGATAATTTAGTTGATATTGATCACCGGAGACGGAAGTAGCATTGTTGCGAGGAGCTAGGAGAAACATGAGACCTATAAGGGACCGTTTTGAGGTTGGAGGTCATAGGATCTATGGTGAGCAAGGCTTCAAGATGATAGAGGCTGATGAAAGTGATGATGAGTCTCAAGCTAGTCAGCCTGGCCGAGGCACCATACCATGAGGCGGCCAGCTGATAGCCTAGGCAATCTCAAGCTTAGAATTCCTCCATTCCATGGCAAGAATGACCACGATGCTTACTTGGAGTGGGAGAAGAAGATTGAACTGGTCTTCAATTGCCAGCAGTTCTTGAAGAGAGAAGGTGAGATTAGCGACTCTTGAATTAGTGGCTATGCTATAAGGCTGGTGGGATCAGATTGCTACTACCGGGAGGCATGCCATGGAGAGCCTCAAAGTATCCTGGTTTGAGATGGAAAACTGTGATGAAGAAGAGGTTTGTCCCTACTCACTATGGGAGAGATCTCCAAGCCCAGAAAGGCTTTCCCAAGGTTAGAGTGTAGAGGACTATCACCCGAGGAAATGGAGACACTCATGCAAAGCTGATTTAGAAAAGGTGTAAAAGCTACCATGGCTAGATTCAAGGAGGTCTTGAGAGACATACAAGACAGATTGGACTACTGAGAGTATGAGGACATGGATGAGCTACTTACATAAAGCCCGATCTGATTGGTGAGAATAAGAGGAGGGTTACCGGTCACCATGCTGACTCTACTTAAACCAATGCCCCAAGGATGAAAAGTCATCAGATAAGCCAAGGGAGGGCTTCATGCCGGATACAAAAGAGATGACAAAGGAAGGGTAGTATACCTAAGGCGGGGAACATTAAGTGCTAAGTGTCATGGTTTTAGACAACTATGTGGTGTACCAACAAGAAGGTGATGACTATTCTAGCCAATGGGGAGGTAGTTTCGAAGAAGAAGATGCCTGAGGAAATGATGAGGATGGCGTGGAGTATCGGTCGGAGGAGTTCTTGAGTCACCAGGGGACTTCGTGCGGCTGAGCGAAAGATGAGCAAAGGAAAACTTGTTTCACACGGATGTTTGATACAAGATAAGGTTTGTAGCTTGATCATTGATGGAGGCGGTTGTACCAATGTTGCAGTGATGAGCTAGTGGAGAAGTTGGGTCTTGAAGTTTACAAACACCCCAAGCCATATCTCTTGCTGATGGATCAATGATGAGGGTGGTTTAAAGATCAGCAAACAAGTGAAAATTTTACTGATTGGGAAAGTACCGGGATGAGATCACTTGTGATGTGAAGGCCATTGGGCTAGTCACATACTTCTTGGAACCATGGTATGACAAGAGAGATCAGTACATGATGGCTTCACCAATCGGCACACATTTGTTCTGAGGTAAACAAGTCACCACTGGCCTATACACCTTAAGGAGGTACACCAGGACCAGATGCATCTTAAGATGAAGAGAGGAGAGTCCAAGGCAGCCCGGAACCTTGCTCAGGAGGAGACCAGCCCGGTAGTAGCTCGATCTCTTTGCTCTTCTAAAGATATCAAAAGCTGCTGTGATTGATCAATCAAATTTGATATTAATGGTTTATAAAGAATTCTGAGCTCTACTACTAATCGACTCTGAGATCCCGAGGAGATTGAGTGTCTTTTGCGGGAGTATAGGGATGTATTTCAGAGGACAATCCCATTGGTCTGTAATTAGAGGATAGAGCACCAGATTGATTTTGTGCGGAGCTACCTTACCAAACCGACCAGCATCTGGGACCAATCTGTGGAGACCAAGGCTTGAGAAACAAGTCAGCGAGCTGATGGAGAAGGGACATATCAGGAAAGCATGAGTCCTTGTGCTGTACTGTTCTTTTGAGTGCTAAGAAAGATGGGAGCTGGAGGATGTGTGTAGGCTGCGAGCTATCAACAACATCTGATTAAAGTCTGACATCTATCCCTCGCTTAGATGACATGCTAGATGAGTTACATGGTTCATGTGTCTTTTCTAAAATTGATTTAAGAGTGGTTACCACCAGATTAGAATGAAAGAAGGAGATGAGTGGAAGCGCATTTAAAACTAAGCTAGGATTGTATGAATGGCTTGTGATGCCTTTTGGTCTCACTAATGCACCTAGTACTTTCATGAGGTTAATGAATCATGTCTTGAGAGCCTTGATAGAGGCGATTTGTAGTTGTTTATTTTGATGACATCCTGATCTACAGCAAGACTATGAAAGAACATGTTCACCATTTGAGGCGAGGTTCTAGATGTGCTTAGGAAAGAAAATCTGTATGCTAACTACAAAGTGTTCTTTTGGAACAAATAACCTTGTCTTTTAGGTTTTGTTGTGACTTCACAGGGCATACAGGTTGATGAGGAGAAGGTGAGAGCCATCGAGTGGCGGTACCCAAATCAATTGGAGAGGTCGAGGAGTTTTCATGGACTTGCTGGCCTACGAGGAGGTTTGTGAGAGATTTCAGATCTGTTACAGCACTGCTTGGTGAAGTGATTAAAAAGAGTGTAGGTTTTACTTGGGGGCCAGCCCAAGAAGCATTCAAATGCTAAAGAGAAGTTAACAAGTGCTCCTTGCTAGCACTTCCGACTTTCTAAAACTTTTGAAATTGAATGTGGCAACGGAATTGGAATTGGAGCTGTGTTGATGCAGGATAGGAAACCCATAGCTTACTTCAGTGAGAAACTAGGGAGCCACATTGAACTACCTACCTATGACAAAGAGCTGTATGCATTGGTGAGAGCTCTGCAAGTGTGGCAACACTACTTGTGGCCTAAGGAGTTTGTGATCCATACAGATCATGAATCTCTTAAGCATCTTAAAGAACGAAGGTGAACAAGAACATGCCAGGTGGGTAGAGTTTATTGAGACCTTTCCTTATGTCATCCACTACAAGAAGGGTCAGGAGAATGTAGTGGCTGATGCACTATCGAAGGTACACTCTGTTATCTTCAATGGAAACTAAACTTTTGGGTTTTGAACATATCAAATCTTCTATCTTTGATGATCTGAGTTTAAAATGTGTTTGGAGAATCTGAAAAGCATGCTAGTGGTAAATTTTATCAAGTGAAAGGGTTTCTTTTCTATGATAACCTTTGTGTGTTCCTTGTGGTTCTTTGAGAGAGTTATATGTCGGGGAAGCACCGCAGAGGCTGATGGGGCACTTTGGGGTCATGAAAACACTCTCCACTTTGCAGGAGCACTTCTCTGGCGAGCATGAAGAAAGATGTAGGCGTGTGTGCTCAAGATGTGTTGTGTGCAAACAAGCCAAGTCCAAGGTTCAACCAACAGGTTTGTATACACCTCTCCCTATCCCTACTGCGCCATGGATTGATATCTCTATGGACTTTGTTTTAGGATTGCCTAGAACTAAGAAAGGAAGAGATAGTATCTTTGTGGTTGTTGATAGGTTCTCTAAGATGGCTCACTTCATACCTTGTCATAAAACTGATGATGCATCTTTGATAGCTGATCTATTCTTTAGAAAGTTGTTAGGTTGCATGGAATGCCTAGAACTATAGTTTCGATAGAGATACTAAGTTCCTTAGTTATTTTGGAAAACTCTATGGGGAAAGTTGGGAACTAAGCTGTTGTTTTCAACTACTTGTCATCCCAAACTGATGGCCAAACTGAATCAGTCAATAGGACATTGTCTACTCTTCTGCGTGCCATCATTAAGAGTAACATTAAGACTTGGGAAGATTGTTTACCACATGTAGAGTTTGCATACAACAGTGATGCATTCAGCTACTAAACTATCACCTTTTCATGTTGTTTATGGTTTTAACCCATTGTCACCTCTTGATTTGTTTGCTTTACCTTTGAAAGAACAAACTAACCTTGATGGCAAGCAAAGGCCGAGTTTGTTAAGTCCTTGCATGAACAGGTCGGGAAGAACATTGAGGAGAGGACCAAGATGTATGAAAGCGAGAGAACAAGAGTATAAAGAACTTGTCTGGCGCCCGGGGAGATCAAGTGTGGGTACACATGAGGAAAGAGAGGTTCCTGCTGAGAGGAAATCAAAGTTGTTGCCAAGGAAAGATGGACCTTTCAAAGTGCTGAAAAGAATCAACAACAATGCCTACAGATTGATCTTGAAGGAAGTACTCAATCAGTTCTACTTTTAATGTTTCGACTTGGATCCTTTTATTGAGATGACTTGGATTTGAGGTCAAATCCTTTTAAGGAGGAGGGATGGTGTAGCCATGACCAGAGACAAGGAGGAGGAGCTGAGTGAGAGTGATGAGGAAGAGCCAGTGATGAACAAGTGAAGAGATGACCTTAGAAGAAGAGTGAGGCTGATGATATTGAAGAGAACCAGCACCAGAGAGATGTATCAAGTGGACTAGCCATGTATGGAGTGGACCAGTGACTAGATCAAGACTGAGAGCACAAGAGAGAGTCTCCATGCCTTGCTCCGGATCGTGGGGGTTGGTCAAGGAGGGAAGATCAAGATAAACCAGCTTGTTGGTTCAATTTAATGCAATGTAATTGGGCTGGGTTTATTTGGTTTTCATTTAATTTAAACCAAGACAATTAGGATTTTTATTAAACCAATTTCAATTGGTTAGGACTATAATTAGAATTAAACCAGCCTGGTTTATTTCTAGGGTTTTAGTGACTTTTATAGCTAAGGGGCTGTTATTTTTCTTCAACTTTGAATCTAATAATTTACAGCAGCTTAGCTTGCTCTTGTCTCTTGCTTTCTCTGTTCAGCTAAAGGAACATTGATCTCACTTAAAGGAAGGAATTCTAGTGAAACCATCTTAGACAATACAAGGTAATCTTGTGTCTTTGAGTAGCAAACCATCCTTGAAGCCATCCAGGCTCGAGGAGGCGACCACAGTTCAAAGGAGCTAGTAGCCTCTTAGAACAACCCTCTATCCATCCACCTTCAAGTGATCGAGTTTAAGCCATACCGAGGCTGCACCATCTTTGAAAGTGTTGATGGCTCTCTTCACTTCATAGATCGGTAAGGTTTGAAGTGTTACCATACACTCTTTGTAGAGTATCCCAGCTGTTTTGGAGTTGCAGTGTGAGTAAGTGTCCATAAGTGGACCATCGAAACTATGCAAGATAGACAGACACCATGAGATCTTCCTGAACCCATTTGCTTTCATCTATCACTACAATCTCCTTGCCATCTTCTCCTTGGGTGATCTGCTTTGGAGCTGAACTTGAAGTAACATGCTCCAAGACCTCTTCCTTCAAGGGCTGCTCTGGTCATCCTAGACCAAGTGATGTAGTTTCCTGGTCCCTTGAGTGTACATGGGATGAGAGCTGCTCTGTGGTGCTCCATCTCTACAAGTAGGCCAAGAAGAATTTAAATTTTTCAAGGCTGGATTTGAGAGAGTTAAGCTATGGAACTGAGAGAACTAAGTCTAGAATCAAGATAAACTCTCAAGAAAATGAAATAGAGACGAGCAGTAAGCACAACCAAGAGCAGAGAATGAAAACTCAAGAACACTCAAAACGAGTTTTATTATCCACTGGATAAAAAGAATTCGGAAGAATTTTAGGAAACTAACAAGATGAATCTGAAGAAAGGTAAGTAAAGAGTGTTTGCGGAGTGATTGAGGTTCTCAAGAGCTTAAAGCTCGATACCATGAAAGAAAATGAAGAGCAGTAAAGCAGTAAAACGAGTGTGAGTGATGGGAATCCGTGGAACAAGAGAGAGAGAGAGAGAGTTTGCAAGAGTAAAGAGAAGGATTTTATTTCCTTGATTTATTGAGTGTGCACATACAATATTTATAAGCAAGACAATGGACATCGGGATAAAGAGAATACAATAAAGAAATGCATTCGGCGAGGGGCGATTACAGCTCCTAAGCGGTCTCCAAGCACGCACATCCTTAAGTAGAACATGTGATCTTCCCATTTAAATACTCTTCTTGCTTCAGACAAATCCCAACGGCTCCTTGACTTTCTGAGCTCAATATTGGCGAGTTTAAACCTCCTTGCTTCTCAAGGTTGGTTAGGTTAAGCTGAAGATACTTGTGTCTCAAGTATTATGCGGATAGACTTACTCTCAAGGCTCTTGATTAGTTTCTTTTCAAGTCTCCTGATCATCCTTTATCCTTGTCTCCTTATTTCCAATACTCCTAAGCGGCTGGACCTCTTCTACAAGCTCTTCTCCATCAGACTCTGCCTCATGCTCATGTATTGATAGTTAAATGTGACTAGTTTCATCCTGATCATGAACCTCTTGCTCCTGACCAGTATTAATCCCTTCTTGACCCTCTTGATCTTCTTCTCTTGCATCTGATCCCTCTTGATCAGTATGAGAACCCTCTTGATTCCCCCCTTCAGGAATAGGATGAACCACTTGCGCATCCTTTTGCTCCTCAACAGGCACTGGTGTTGTACTAAGACTCATGTTTATACCAAGGCTCTCCATGATGTACTTCAGATTTTGTGCTCTATCCGAGGCTCCTTTGGACAGGTCCTTGAGCTCATCCCAATTCTTTTCATCAAAGTAGCCTCTGGATTCAACAAACTTCACATCTCGTGACACCATAACTCTCCTAGTCTCTGGCACATAGCATTTGTACCCCTTTTGAGTGGTGGAGTAGCCTATGAACACTGCCTTGACGCTTCTTGCCTCCAACTTGTTCCTATGCTCACCTGGCTGTAACACAAAGCACACACACCCAAAGACACGTTAGTAACCTATAGATGGTTTTCTTTTGTTCAGTACCTCATATGGTGTAGAGTCCTCAAGCACTCTAGTTGGAGTCCGGTTGATGAGATAGGAAGCAGTCATGACCGCATCACTCCAGAAGCGTGTAGGCATGTTGGTATAGAACATCATTGACCTAGCCACCGCCATTAGGTTCCTGTTCTTCCTCTCAGCCACTCCATTTTGTTGTGGAGTGTATGGACAGCTAGTTTGATGAATGATCCCATGCTTAGCAAGGTGGTGTTTGAATGCATTACTTGTATATTCTCCCCCATTGTCTGACCTGAATACTTTGATCTTAACATTGAAATGATTAGTTATGTAGTTCTGGAAATTAATAAAAGCATCAAGCACTCTATCTTTAGTTTGAATCATAGTCAGCCAAGTATATTTCGATTTTTTATCAATAAATGTGACAAATTACTTGTGATTCTCCTTAGATATGCATGGTGCAGTCCAGACATCAGAGTGTATAAGATCAAAGCAGTTTTCATAGATAGTAGATGACTTAGGGAAGACAGTTTTGCAATGTTTGCCAAGGATGCATGCTTCACAGCCATCATTTTTAAAAGAAACATGAGGTAGTAAGATGTTCAGTGCAGAATGAGGGTGGCCTAGCCTAGCATGCCATGATACATCATTATCTAAAGCGAGATTGAACTAAAAGCGAGAATTTGAAATGGTCTTGATATCTTCAGCGGTACAAGTCCTCCTTTGTAACACCTTTGCCAATCAACTTAAGAGTCTCAATATCCTGAAACATAACTTCATTAGGACTGAATATCACATTGCAATTTAAATCAGTGGTCACTCTTTTAACTGATAATAAGTTTGAAGCAAATGTAGGCATATAAAAGGCTTTGGTTTCTCTATCAAACAGTTTAATAGTTCCTTCACCCATAATGGGAATTCTATCACCATTAGCAATCTTAACATTTCCTAAGATAGGTTTAATATTATTAATCATCTTGGCGTCACTAATCATGTGGTGAGGGGCTCCTGAGTCTATTACCAATGGTTTAATCTTATCAAAAGCATTCAGATTTGTGGTAAGAGCACTAGGTGCACTAGACACTTTATATGATGCATTTAAAGAGGAACCGAGTGTGTTACCAGACTCCTTTAGGGCTTTGATGAGTGCATGAAGGTCAGACTTCTTGATAGTCTCATCTTGTGTCGCTCTCATGGCAGTACCACCACTGTAGGTAAGCACATTCCCATCACCAGCATTCTGAGTGGCATTGAATTAGATGACTCTCCTCCATCACCGGAGAAGTTAGCTCTTGCATCAGTTCTGAACTACGTGGTTTGAGGTGTGGTGAAGAATCGAACTTGTCTCTTCCATGCCCTTTCTTCTTGCAGTGATCACACTCCCACACCTTCTTGTCACTTGGTTTGTAGTAGCCTTTGTTTGCAGCGCCTTCAACATGATCATCGCTCCATCAACTTTGTTTTGCAGTATGAGGTCTCCTTTACCTCAAAGAGCTCCGAGCCTTGCTCCTTTTGTATCTGGCGCGCAGCTCCTCAAGGTCTGGGAGCTTGTAAATCCTCGAATGTGTTTGATTAAACCACCATACACTGGATTGAGAGTAAGCAGTGCAAACACTTTATCTTGTTCTTTTCTCTCATTCGGCACCTCGGGGTCAACACTTGATGGCCTCAGCATCTCCAGCTCAGCCCACAAGATCTAAACTTCCCAAAATGTTTAGAAAAATCTGTATCCTCTTGTGTGAGGGTGTTGATAGCCCTCTTGACCTCAAACACCGGCTGATCTGGAGACATTTCCATAAACCTTCGAAGTGTGTCCCACGGCTCCTTTGAGGTTTCACAATAGGAGTATGCCTCCAAAATATGTGGTGCAAGGCTGTTGAATGATGGAGAGAACCATAAGATCCGTTTGACCTTCTTTCTTTCCATCTCCTTTAGCCGTGACCACATCTTCTTTACCATCCTCTCTAGGATGGTTTGTTTCACTACCTTGCCCTCCACACACACTCCCAAAGACCTCTGCCTCCTAGTGCTGTCTTGACAAGCCTTGACCATAACAAATAGTTTGGCCCATTCAGTGTCACGGGGAACAACCATCTTGGTATGAATTTCCATTTTGGCAAATTTTGAAGCTGGAAAATAAGAACAGCTGAAGAACACAAGAACTTTGCCAAAATAGAAAAAAAAAGGTCGAGAGAATTTTGAACACAAGAGATTAGACTGGAAGAATTAGGTCTCAAGAGCTTTGAAGCTCTGATACCATGTTAGACTGTAAGACTTAAGAGATTTAGATGAGAATCATTGTGAGAATTCAAGAGAGAGAGAGCTAGGGTTTGCGGATTAGAAAGAGAAAGAGAATGAGGAACTCTTATTTTCCTTAATTATAAATGGTCTACATACAACATATATTTAAAGGCCAATCAGGCAAGTCAAGACAATAAGAATTAGAATAAACTAAGCTGGTCTTCTCAAGGTGCTGGCCGGGATAGTGACAGGTCATGAATGGCTCCTTAGGCAAGCTTCACATGTGACTTCTATTATATTTAACTCTGGCCGACATCTCCTTCTTGTCTTGACCTTCCAACGGTCTCCTCTCCTCATAAACCACTTCAAGACAAGGTACATGATCACTCCTTGCTTCCTCATACGGTTTAAGTTAGATTGGAGCCTTGAGAGACAAGTCTTTGTACAGACAGACTTGAATCACAAGTCATTGCCGACTAAGCTCATTATTGCTTATCTAATCCTATTGATCTTCTTATGCCTTCATGTCAACAGAAGCTCCATGGCAAAGGGACTTACTCCTGAGTGATGTCAATGAGTCCAAGCTTTGGATAGATGGACTCACACACCTTTGTACTCGCGGCCTTGGTGAAGATATCTTGGTGTAGCCATGACCAGAGACAAGGAGGAGGAGCTGAGTGAGAGTGATGAGGAAGAGCCAAGTGATGAACCAAGTGAAGAGATGACCTCAGAAGAAGGGAGTGAGGCTGATGATATTGAAGAGAACCAGCACCAGAGAGATGTATCAAGTGGACTAACCAATGTATGGAGTGGACCAGTGACTAGATCAAGACTGAGAGAACAAGAGAAGAGTCTCCTTGCCTTGCTCCAAATCGTGGGGGTTGGTCCAAGGAGGGAAGATCAAGATAAACCAGCTTGTTGGTTCAATTTAATTGCAATGTAATTGGGCTGGGCTTATTTGGTTTTCATTTAATTTAAACCAAAGACAATTAGGATTTTATTAAACCAATTTCAATTGGATTAGGATTAGAATTAGAATTAAACCAGCTTGGTTTACTTCTTAGGGTTTTGGCGACTTGTTAAAGCCAAGGGGGACGCCTTTTGTTTTCTCAACTTTGAATCTAATAATTTACAGCAGCTTGGCTTGCTCTTGTCTCTTGCTTTCTCTGTTCAGCTAAAGGACCATTGATCTCACTTAAAGGAAGGAATTCCTAGTGAATCCATCTTAGACAATACAAGGTAATTGTGAGATTAAGAGATTTAAGAGATTTATTTGCTGGAAACCGAGCAAGAACAAGAGAGAGAGATAAGAGAATTCATGAGAGAGAGAAGCAACTAAAGAGCTCGTTGATTGCTTGCCAAAGAGTAGCTCATACATGTTGGAATGAAGAAGGAAGAAGCGATGGCTGAGAGTGATCAAAGTCCATGTGCAAAGATAGTGCAAAAGAAATGATCACGAGAGAATGCACAAGAAAGATCATGAAGTGTGCAATGTCGGTCAGCCTTGAATCACTAAAAGGAGAATGTGCAAAGTCAGGATCAAGATCAAGAATGTTCAAAGTGAGGGTTTGATAAGTTGGTGCAAAGTCGGGAATTCACATCTACAAAGACCAAGAAAATCATCAAGAAAAGAATATATCGTTTGGCCAAAGGAGATCGGTTTGAATTCAAGCTGAGATCACATGTCAACTTGACCAAAGAGCTGTTAGGACCTGTCATTGTCTCTCATTCGGGCGTGCTCAGTCTTTCCCAGCCAGCCTGCCTCGATTTCCCCACAATATTATTTGTTTACTCATTCCTGTTTTATTAGTTGTTTAATGTGTTTGTTTGTCTTGTAACTTTGGCTATAAAGCCATTCATCATGTATCCGCGAAATTGTAAGCTGAGAGGGAGTTCCCCTTTCTTCTTCACCATTCTCTGGTCTCATTTCAATCTCTCAACTCTGGTTTCTCTATTCTCTAACAGTCTCATAATTCTCTCTTAAACTCTCGAATCTCTCATACTCTTTGAAGTGAAAGTTAACTCTCTCCTTCACCAATTCTCTCATTCTCTGGTTACTTTACTCTTCATACTCTCTATTCTCTTGTTACCCACGAGCTCAGTCTCACTCACACTCTCAAACACTCTTATTCTCTGTTTGCATACAATCTGTCCAGCAAACTCATTCTCTCTGTTTCTCGGTCTTTCTCTTGTTCTGTCTCAACCAGACTCTCACATACACTCACACACCTTAATCTATCTATTCTCACATGGTATCAGAGCTCCCAAGCTCCTGAAATTCACAAGTCTTCCATAAATCAAGTTCAAACTCACCCTCATTGTTTTTTAAAACCATTGGAAGTTCTGCCTAGATAGTGGTTCAATCTCTTCAAGAGGAAGAAGACTGCAACCATGGCGTGTCTAGAGACTTCCCAAGGTCTGTCATCCTTCCTCATGTTCAGCATGAAGAGATCTCTTGGAGAAAGAAGGTTAGGAGCTGTTTGGCAACAATACTCCTAACCAAGTCTGTCTGGCGTTTTTCATGTTCTTTCCAAGATGGAATCTCTCTCGTGTTCAAGAAGCTGGCCTGGTAGTCAGGAAGAAAGGAGGGTCTTAAGCATGAGTGGTTCAAGGGAAAGCACACAGAAAATGGAGTGGGTTAGAGAACCAAACTCAAATATGGCAAGTTCAAGTGAGCTGCGTGCCTTGGAGGTTCAAGGAACCAGCTCAGGTTCCTTGGTTATAATTTAAACCTCTTTCCCTTGAGTATAGCTTATATTAATATGTCTGGTTGTGTTGAGTGATGTGCTTGGTATTCTAGGGCAGTTTAAAGTTGCTAGAGTTGTTGAACCTAGTTTACGTCCAATGATACTTAAAATTTGTGTGTGTATTGTTCTAGGATTCTTTGAGCTTGCTAGCATGGTTTTGTCTAGTTTCTGTTCTAGAATCATTAATCTGAATTGTGTGTGGTATAAGCTAGTTGTTTAGCCACTGTGTTGTCTCTTGTTTCATTGCTAGAGGTCTAGGAGAGTTTCACAGTCTTGTCTTGCATTCATGTTTTGCATAATGAGATATATGAGTTGTCTAGTCTCGTGCTTGTCATTAAATTGATAAAAATTGCCTAATTGCCTTGTTATTGATGAGTTATCATACCTGGCGATTCTGATGTTGTGTGCATGGAGTTGAACTGAATGAGTTGTTTAGATTCTTACATCCATTGCATTTTTCTCAAAACATTGGGATCAGACTTGGTGAGTTATCAAGGGCTGATCTAGTGTGTGGTCTGATTCTTGCTGGAGTTTGAGTGATGTTTCAGGTACACAAGTGTTGTTCTCTGTCCATCATCAAATCAAGACAAAGAAGATTTTGCCCATGCTGTTGAGAGCCACACACATGGTGTAAATTCGACCATGGAGAGATTGTTGGAGAAGAGGTCAGATGGTAATAAGTCTTGGTTGAGCCAGAACGGCTGTCCTTTGAAGATACCTCAGGAGGATTGATGGAGAGGCAGACCAGGCGTTGACCAACCATACACCAGGCTGGATCTTCTCATACCTTGTGTGTAGAACCGGTTGAATTAAGCGCCTGTGTGGGTGTTGAGCTCCTGGTTCAAGAGACACACAAGGAAGAATGGTGGTGTAAGGCATTGGAGCAGAGACCAAGGGTGGATCAGTTGTCTTAAGCGCGGGTGTTGGGACTGTTGTGCTCTGGTTCAAGTTCAGTATTGCTCACTTCCAAGCTTGGTCCTTCACATATACTCTCTGGATCAAGCTTGAGGAGGGTAATGGTGAGCACTCCTGAAGGTTCAAGTCGTCCATTGCCTCACCAGAGATCAGAAATGGAGTTCACTCGATCATAATGGAGTTTGCAAGTGGTGGAGTTCACTCTTGCATTACTTATTCTACGGATCAAAGAAGCCATCTAGAACCCATTGCAACCATGTGATTGGCGTGTGATTGAGCTTCCATGATCTGGACTGTGTCTTACCTGATGCCAAGAGGGTGGAAAGGAAGTACACTCGAGAAAAGACCACCATTCAAGCCAGAGGTGGTTTCAAGGCATTGGTGATCATTGGCTCTCATCTTCCAAGCTTGACCATATACTCTCATTCTCAGGTCAAGCTTGAGGAGGGTGTTAAATGAAAGCCAATGTCCATTCTTCAAGCCATTGCAAGGATTCAAGAAGACTCCAACCAGCATGTGATACTTGGCTTAGCAACAAGGCTGTCATCTAGTGTGCCTTAAGAGAAGGTGCTAAAGAGGCTGATCGAGAAGGTTGTAAAGTCTCCCCACCAAGTTGGAGACTCGAAGACAATGCAGTGGCTGCTGTGAAAAGGAATGGAGTGAGAGATTCAAGTCCACAAGCCAAGAAGCAGACACTCCTCACCAACATTCCACAAATATGCAAGGGGAGTAACAGTTCAATCTTTGAGTTTAAGTTTGAATGGTTTATGCCTTGAGAATTGATGCAAGTATTTATGCATTGTTTGAATCAGGTACTTGGATCTCATAGCGGAGAGTATGGTCGTGGATCAAACCCTTTGATGATGGCAGGAGGTCAGAAGAAAGGGGAGACAAAGAACCAGCCACATGGAGAGTTCAAGCAGCTTTGAGTGTGAAGCAAGGAAGGCATTGGTGCCTGACTTGCCATTGAATCAGGCCATGATCCAGAGTCTAAGGATTCCACCATGAGTTATCTGAAACTCCTTAGACTCACTGGCCAATCTAGGCATTGTTGAACTCCTCTTTTTCACTAAGTGTTGGTTTTATCCCATGAGGTTTTCCACACTTAGGTTTTAATGAGGGAGCTTCTTCAGTGTTCAAGCTTGTCCAAGGGTCTCTATGTTCAAGCTTGAGGGAAGTGTTGGAATGAAGAAGGAAGAAGCGTGGTGAGAGTGATCAAGGCGTCCATGTGCAAAGATAGTGCAAAGAAATGATCACGAGAGAATGCACAAGAAAGATCATGAAGTGTGCAATGTCGGGTCAGCCTTGAATCACTAAAAGGAAAATGTGCAAAGTCGGGATCAAGATCAAGAATGTTCAAAGTGAGGGTTTGATAAGTTGGTGCAAAGTCGAGGGAATTCACGTCTACAAAGACCAAGAAAAATCATCAAGAAAAGAATATATCGTTTGGCGCCGGGAGATCAGTTTGAATTCAAACTGAGATCACATCAACTTGACCAAAGAGCTGTTAGGACCTGTCATTGTCTCTCATTCGGGCGTGCTCAGTCTTTCCCAGCCAGCCTGCCCGATTTCCCCACAATATTATTTGTTTACTCATTCCTGTTTTATTAGTTGTTTAATGTGTTTGTTTGTCTTGTAACTTTGGCTATAAAGCCATTCATCATGTATCCGCGAAATTGTAAGCTGAGGGGAGTTCCCCTTTCTTTTCACCATTCTCTGGTCTCATTTCAATCTCTCTAACTCTGGTTTCTCTATTCTCACAAACAGTCTCATAATTCTCTCTTAAACTCTCGAATCTCTCATACTCTTTGAAGTGAAAGTTAACTCTCTCCTTCACCAATTCTCTCATTCTCTGGTTACTTTACTCTTCATACTCTCTATTCTCTTGTTACCCACGAGCTCAGTCTCACTCACACTCTCAAACACTCTTATTCTCTGTTTGCATACAATCTGTCCAGCAAACTCATTCTCTCTGTTTCTGGTCTTTCTCTTGTTACGTCTCAACCAGACTCTCACATACACTCACACACCTTAATCTATCTATTCTCACAATACAACAATATTTAAAGAGCAAATCAGGACACAAGGAGACAAGGAAAAGAATAAACAAAGAGAAGGAAGAGCTGCGAGTGGAGCTTGAAAGGGACAGCCGTAGCGTCTCTCTTCAGCCTGCACAAGCATGTGACCAAGTGGTCCACACCACTCCAGCGTTCCTCTTCAGCCTTGCCGACATCCAGCCATTATTTAATCACCTTGGACTTCTTCAACTTTGAATCTAATAATTTACAGCAGCTTAGCTTGCTCTTGTCTCTTGCTTTCTCTGTTCAGCTAAAGGACCATTGATCTCACTTAAAGGAAGGAATTCTAGTGAATCCATCTTAGACAATACAAGGTAATTGTGAGATTAAGAGATTTAAGAGATTTATTTGCTGGAAACCGAGCAAGAACAAGAGAGAGAGATAAGAGAATTCATGAGAGAGAGAAGCAACTAAAGAGCTCGTTGATTGCTTGCCAAAAGAGTAGCTCATACATGTTGGAATGAAGAAGGAAGAAGCAGTAGCTGAGAGTGATCAAAGCGTCCATGTGCAAAGATAGTGCAAAAGAAATGATCACGAGAGAATGCACAGAAAGATCATGAAGTGTGCAATGTCGGGTCAGCCTTGAATCACTAAAAGGAGAATGTGCAAAGTCAGGATCAAGATCAAGAATGTTCAAAGTGAGGGTTTGATAAGTTGGTGCAAAGTCGGGAATTCACAATCTACAAAAGACCAAGAAAATCATCAAGAAAAGAATATATCGTTTGGCAAAGGAGATCAGTTTGAATTCAAACTGAGATCACATGTCAACTTGACCAAAGAGCTGTTAGGACCTGTCATTGTCTCTCATTCGGGCGTGCTCAGTCTTTCCCAGCCAGCCTGCCTCGATTTCCCCACAATATTATTTGTTTACTCATTCCACTGTTTTATTAGTTGTTTAATGTGTTTGTTTGTCTTGTAACTTTGGCTATAAAGCCATTCATCATGTATCCGAAATTGTAAGCTGAGAGGGAGTTCCCCTTTCTTCTTCACCATTCTCTGGTCTCATTTCAATCTCTCAACTCTGGTTTCTCTATTCTCACAAACAGTCTCATAATTCTCTCTTAAACTCTCGAGAATCTCTCATACTCTTTGAAGTGAAAGTTAACTCTCTCCTTCACCAATTCTCTCATTCTCTGGTTACTTTACTCTTCATACTCTCTATTCTCTTGTTACCCACGAGCTCAGTCTCACTCACACTCTCAAACACTCTTATTCTCTGTTTGCATACAATCTGTCCAGCAAACTCATTCTCTCTGTTTCTCAGTCTTTCTCTTGTTACGTCTCAACCAGACTCTCACATACACTCACACACCTTAATCTATCTATTCTCACATGGTATCAGAGCTCCCAAGCTCCTGAAATTCACAAGTCTTCCATAAATCAAGTTCAAACTCACCCTCATTGTTTTTTAAAACCATTGGAAGTTCTGCCTAGATAGTGGTTCAATCTCTTCAAGAGGAAAGACTGCAACCATGGCGTGTCTAGAGACTTCCCAAGGTCTGTCATCCTTCCTCATGTTCAGCATGAAGAGATCTCTTGGAGAAAGAAGGTTCTGGAGCTGTTTGGCAAGCAATACTCCTAACCAAGTCTGTCTGGCGTTTTTCATGTTCTTTCCAAGATGGAATCTCTCGTGTTCAAGAAGCTGGCCTGGTAGTCAGGAAGAAAGGAGGGTCTTAAGCATGAGTGGTTCAAAGGAAAGCACACACAGAAAATGGAGTGGGTTAGAGAACCAAACTCAAATATGGCAAGTTCAAGTGAGCTGCGTGCCTTGGAGGTTCAAGGAACCAGCTCAGGTTCCTTGGTTATAATTTAAACCTCTTTCCCTTGAGTATAGCTTATATTAATATGTCTGGTTGTGTTGAGTGATGTGCTTGGTATTCTAGGGCAGTTTAAAGTTGCTAGAGTTGTTGAACCTAGTTTACGTCCAATGATACTTAAGAGCTGTGTATTGTTCTAGGATTCTTTGAGCTTGCTAGCATGGTTTTGTCTAGTTTCTGTTCTAGAATCATTAATCTGAATTGTGTGTGGTATAAGCTAGTTGTTTAGCCACTGTGTTGTCTCTTGTTTCATTGCTAGAGGTCTAGGAGAGTTTCACGGTCTTGTCTTGCATTCATGTTTTGCATAATGAGATATATGAGTTGTCTAGTCTCGTGCTTGTCATTAAATTGATAAAAATTGCCTAATTGCCTTGTTATTGATGAGTTATCATACCTGGCGATTCTTGATGTTGTGTGCATGGAGTTGAACTGAATGAGTTGTTTAGATTCTTGTCCATTGCATTTTTCTCAAAAACATTGGGATCAGACTTGGTGAGTTATCAAGGGCTGATCCTAGTGTGTGGTCTGATTCTTGCTGGAGTTTGAGTGATGTTTCAGGTACACAAGTGTTGTTCTCTGTCCATCATCAAATCAAGACAAAGAAGATTTTGCCCATCTTGTTGAGCACACATGGTGTAAATTCGACCATGGAGAGATTGTTGGAGAAGAGGTCAGATGGTAATAAGTCTTGGTTGAGCCAGAACACGGCTGTCCTTTGAAGATACCTCAAGGAGGATTGATGGAGAGACCAGGCGTTGACCAACCATACACCAGGCTGGATCTTCTCATACCTTGTGTGTAGAACCGGTTGAATTAAGCGCCTGTGTGGGTGTTGAGCTCCTGGTTCAAGAGACACACAAGGAAGAATGGTGGTGTAAGGCATTGGGCAGAGACCAAGGGTGGATCAGTTGTCTTAAGCGCAGGTGTTGGGACTGTTGTGCTCTGGTTCAAGTTCAGTATTGCTCACTTCCAAGCTTGGTCCTTCACATATACTCTCTGGATCAAGCTTGAGGAGGGTAATGGTGAGCACTCCTGAAGGTTCAAGTCGTCCATTGCCTCACCAGAGATCAGAAATGGAGTTCACTCGATCATAATTGGAGTTTGCAAGTGGTGGAGTTCACTCTTGCATTACTTATTGCTACGGATCAAAGAAGCCATCTAGAACCCATTGCAACCATGTGATTGGCGTGTGATTGAGCTTCCATGATCTGGACTGTGTCTTACCTGATGCCAAGAGGGTGGAAAGGAAGTACACTCAAGAGAAAAGACCACCATTCAAGCCAAGAGGGCAGTGGTTTCAAGGCATTGGTGATCATTGGCTCTCATCTTCCAAGCTTGACCATATACTCTCATTCTCAGGTCAAGCTTGAGGAGGGTGTTAAATGAGAAGCCAATGTCCATTCTTCAAGCCATTGCAAGGATTCAAGAAGACTCCAACCAGCATGTGATACTTGGCTTAGCAACAACAAGGCTGTCTATCTAGTGTGCCTTAAGAGAAGGTGCTAAAGAGGCTGATCAGAAGGTTGTAAAGTCTCCCCACCAAGTTGGAGACTCAAGAAGACAATGCAGTGGCTGCTGTGAAAAGGAATGGAGTGAGAGATTCAAGTCCACAAGCCAAGAGGCAGACACTCCTCACCAACATTCCACAAATATGCAAGGGGTAACCAGTTCAATCTTTGAGTTTAAGTTTGAATGGTTTATGCCTTGAGAATTGATGCAAGTATTTATGCATTGTTTGAATCAGGTACTTGGATCTCATAGCGGAGAGTATGGTCGTGGATCAAACCCTTTGATGATGGCAGGAGGTCAGAAGAAAGGGGAGACAAAGAACCAGCCACATGGAGAGTTCAAGCAGCTTTGAGTGTGAAGCAAGGAAGGCATTGGTGCCTGACTTGCCATTGAATCAGGCCATGATCCAGAGTCTAGGATTCCACCATGAGTTATCTGAAACTCCTTAGACTCACTGGCCAATCTAGGCATTGTTGAACTCCCTCTTTTTCACTAAGTGTTGGTTTTATCCCATGAGGTTTTCCACACTTAGGTTTTAATGAGGAGCTTCTTCAGTGTTCAAGCTTGTCCAAGGGTCTCTATGTTCAAGCTTGAGGAGTGTTGGAATGAAGAAGGAAGAAGCAGTAGCTGAGAGTGATCAAGGCGTCCATGTGCAAAGATAGTGCAAAAGAAATGATCACGAGAGAATGCACAAGAAAGATCATGAAGTGTGCAATGTCGGGTCAGCCTTGAATCACTAAAAGGAAAATGTGCAAAGTCAGGATCAAGATCAAGAATGTTCAAAGTGAGGGTTTGATAAGTTGGTGCAAAGTCGGGAATTCTGTCTACAAAAGACCAAGAAAAATCATCGAAAAGAATATATCGTTTGGCCAAAGGAGATCAGTTTGAATTCAAACTGAGATCACATGTCAACTTGACCAAAGAGCTGTTAGGACCTGTCATTGTCTCTCATTCGGGCGTGCTCAGTCTTTCCCAGCCAGCCTGCCCTTCGATTTCCCCACAATATTATTTGTTTACTCATTCCCTGTTTTATTAGTTGTTTAATGTGTTTGTTTGTCTTGTAACTTTGGCTATAAAGCCATTCATCATGTATCCGCGAAATTGTAAGCTGAGAGGGGAGTTCCCCTTTCTTTTCACCATTCTCTGGTCTCATTTCAATCTCTCTAACTCTGGTTTCTCTATTCTCACAAACAGTCTCATAATTCTCTCTTAAACTCTCGAATCTCTCATACTCTTTGAAGTGAAAGTTAACTCTCTCCTTCACCAATTCTCTCATTCTCTGGTTACTTTACTCTTCATACTCTCTATTCTCTTGTTACCCACGAGCTCAGTCTCACTCACACTCTCAAACACTCTTATTCTCTGTTTGCATACAATCTGTCCAGCAAACTCATTCTCTCTGTTTCTCAGTCTTTCTCTTGTTCTGTCTCAACCAGACTCTCACATACACTCACACACCTTAATCTATCTATTCTCACAATACAACAATATTTAAAGAGCAAATCAGGACACAAGGAGACAAGGAAAAGAATAAACAAAGAGAAGGAAGAGCTGCGAGTGGAGCTTGAAAGGGACAACCGCATAGCGTCTCTCTTCAGCCTGCACAAGCATGTGACCAAGTGGTCCACACCACTCCAGCGTTCCTCTTCAGCCTTGCCGACATCCAGCCATTATTTAATCACCTTGGACTTCTTCAACTTTGATTACATAAGGCACATTAGTTGCACATCAGTTCCTTGGTTCCCAAGTGCATGCGGATTGCCTTGATTCCCAAGGTAGATTCAAATCATCTTTGCTTTGGCCAATGCTCTTCCTTTGATCTCTCTTGGTCTTTCATTGCTTCATCTCAACACTCCCCTCAAGCTTGACTATGTGGAACAAGTCAAGCTTGGAAATCATGAAGCATTCCCTCATTAAAAACTTAGCTAGGTAAAACCTCATGGGACAAAACCCACTAAGGAAAAAGTAGAACACTTCATGAAGGGAAGAATCAGTGAGATGAGAGGTCCACGAGTCCTAACTTAGGGTGTATGAACTTCGCAAACCTTGATGCTAGCAGCTTTGGTGAAAATGTCAGCCAATTGATCTTCACTCCTTGTATAACATGGAAGTATGATCCTTTGCTCCTTTGCTGTCGACCTTGTGGCAGTCCACCTCAATGTGTTTAGTCCTCTCATGGAAGACACTGTTGGATGCTATGTGTATTGCTGCTTGATTATCACAGTGCATGGTGATAGGAGATGATGTCTCATGCCCAAGTCATGAAGTAGATTTCTGATCAGATTAGCTCACTGGTCAGCTTCCTCATGGCTCTATATTCAGCTTCGCACTTGAACATGATACTATCTTTTGCTTCTTGCTCTTCCAAGTAACCAGATTGCCTCCAATGAAGGTGCGGTAGCCTGTGGTTGATCTTCTGTCACTCTATCTCACCCAATCAGCATCACAATACCCAACTATCTACGTGCTTCTATTGCATCCCATCCATATTCCTGTCACGGCCTCTCTTAGGTACCTTAGAATCCTTTCAACCATGCTCCAATGGTGCATCTTGGGAGCTTGCATGTGTTGGCTAACTTGGTTGACTGCAAAGCATATATCAGGCCTTGTGATAGTGAGATATATCAGCTTTCCCACCATCCTCCTATAGTGCTTTACATCTCCATATGTCTTGTCTTCAATCTCCCCTCACGCATCACTTTATACCCATCTTCAAGTGGTGTTTTAGCTGTTCTACCACCAAGGTCACCAGCTTCTTTTAACCGTCAAGGGTGTATTTCCTTTGGGACAGGAACAGTCCTTCCTTGGATCTACACATCTCGATCCTAGGAAATACTTGAGCTCTCCCAAGTCCTTGATGTCAAATGTTGCCTTAAGGAAAGCTTTGGTTGAGTTGATTCCCTCTTTATCACTGCCTGTGATGATGATATCATCCACATAGATGAGAATGACAATGATCCCTTGCTGGCTGGTTAAGGTAAAAGGGTATGATCAGCTTCGATTTCACAAAGCCTCTTCCATTCAGTGTTGAGCTTAGTTTGTGGTACCAGGCTCTTGGGGATTGTTTCAGACCATATATTGCTTTCCTCAGCCTCAGCACATTACCAGGCTTGACCATGCTTTCCATACCAGGTGGTGAAGCATGTATACTTCATCTTCTAGTTCACCTTGTAAGAATGCATTCTTGACATCCATTTGCCAAAGATCCCATTCCAAATTCACAGCCGAGAAGCAGGATCCTTATGGTGTGTAGCTTTGCTACTGGTGCAAAAGTTTCAAGATAGTCTTCACCATACACTTGAGTGTAGCCTCTTGCTACCAGCCTGGTTTTCTTCCTCTCAGGTTTCCCATTGGCTAAGTACTTTATTGTGAATATCAGCATGCTGGTTCTGCCTTCTTGCCTTTGGGAAGCTCAGCTTCAAACCAGGTTCCATTCTTCTCCATAGCACCCATCTCTTCTCCTCTGATTCTCTCCATTCTTTTATTGCCATAGCCTCATCATATGACTTTGGTATGTACTCCTGATCCAATTCTCCAATGAAAGCTTGATGTTCTTGAGGATCTTGAGCCAAGGAGCACCTTGCTTGTATAGGATGAGCTACTGCCTCTGCATTGTAGTACACCCTTGTGTTCATCCAGTTAGAAGGAGGATACGGATTCTAGTACTTCTCCTTAGGTGAACTTGGGTAGATTCTGATTCTGTTGGCTCCTCATCATTTATGGATTGTTCATCATCATCTGCTCTCTTGCTGAACCTTCTTGCTGCTCCTCTTGATCATGAGACACGAACTTGGACCCTCTTGGTGTTGCTGCTGTTCAGTTTGATTCCCCTCGGGAACAAGAGGAGAAGCTGGAGCGCCTCATCATCAGCATCTGGTGAGTGATGGTCTTGGCCTGTGGGTGGTGTAGGTGCGCTCCTCTCTACTGGTATGCTTATACCAATACTTTCCATGATTCTCCTCAAGTTTGCGCCCTATCTGAAGCTGATTGAGACAAGTTCTTGACTTCCTCCCAACTCTTCTCATCGTGATAGCCTTTATACTCAGCAAACTTCACATCTCTAGAGATAAGGACCCTCCTGGTTTGGTGAATAGCACTTATACCCCTTCGGTTTGGTGAATAACCAATGAACATTGCTCTAGTACTCCTTGGTTCTAGCTTGTTTCTTTGTTGTCCTGGAATCAAGACAAAACACAAGCAACCAAATACCCTAAGGTGATCAATGGAGGGTTTTTGTTTGTTCAATACCTCATGTGGAGACTGGTCTTGTAGGATTTTGGTGGGGATTTTATTGATCGGATAACAAAGCTGTCATGACAGCATCTCCCAAAACCTCTTTGGCACATTAGTGTGGAACATCATGCTTCTTGCAACCTCCATAAGGTGGCGATTCTTCCTCTCAGCTACACCATTTTGCTGAGGTGTGTATGGGCAGCTGGTTTGGTGAATCACTCCATGTTTGGCCAGATGTTGTTTGAAAGAATGGCTTGTATATTCCCCTCCATTATCTGATCTAAAAATTTTGATCTTGGCATTGTAATGGTTAGATACATGATTCTGAAAGTTTATAAAAGCTTCTAACACCCTATCTTTAGATTGAAGCAATGTGATCCAGGTATACTTTGATTTTCATCAATAAAAGTCACAAAATACTTATGCTGTTCTCTAGAGGCACAAGGGCTGTCCACACATCAGAATGAATCAAATCAAAGCAGTTCTCATAAATGGTACTTGATCTTGTAAAACAGATTTGCAATGCTTTCCTAGGATACAAGCTTCACAATCAGACTTAAACAAGATACTAGGCAACATGATGTTCAAAGCTCTAGAATGGGGTGTCCCAATCTAGCATGCCATAATACATCCTTAGGAAATCAGAAATAGAATTTAAAGCAACAGATAAATCAGTAGCAAGCTTAGTGTCCTTGAGCAAGTATAAGTTAGCCCTTTGTCACACCTTTGCCCAGCAACCTACTAGTCTCAGTATCCTGAAAATAAACCTCATTAGGAGTGAAAATAACATTGCAATTCAAGTCATTGGTGGCTCTTTTAACGGATAGCAAATTAGAGGTGAATGTAGGCATATAAAAGGCTTTAGAATCCTTGTTAAATAGTTTAAGATCTCCTACTCCTTAATAGGAACCTTTGCACCATTAGCTACCATTACATGACCCACGGCTGGAGAAATGTTACTAATCAGTTCTAAGTCACTAATCATATGATGACTAGCACGAGAATCAATCACAAGTGGTTTAGGCAGGTTTGAGCATTCGAAGCATTCAATATACCATCAATGCATGCATTTAGAGATACCAAGGGTGTTACGAGTTCTCCTTGAGGGCTTTGATCAGTGCATTAATCTCAGACCTCTTGATGAAATCTCCATGCCAGAACTCATAGCTTTGTAGCTGCTTGCTGCTGCGGCCTTCTCTTCGGTGTGTGTGGGCTGGATGGCTCCATTTCACGGAGAAGTGAGCTCTTGCATCATTGTGAGGAGTCTGAACCGAGGCTTGAGATGGGGATGCAGGATCCAGCATTTGTCTCTTCCATGACCCTTCTTCTTGCAATGATAACAAACCCACACTTTCTTGTCTTACGCCTTGTAAGACCCCTTGTTTGCAACACCTTCAGCTTGGTTTCCAAGGACAAGCTCGCTTTTCCTCCAAATAGATCCACTGACCCTTGCTCTCTTTGAATCTGAGCACACTTCTTCAAGAGTGGGTAACTTCTCAGCTCAGGTATGTGCTTAATCAGATCATTGTAGCTTGGATGCAGTGTGAGAAGTAAGGCAAAGACCTTGTCTTGTTCTCTTCTTCGTTTAGAACACTTGCATCAACAGTAGCTGGCCTTAACATCTCTAGCTCTGCCCATAAGGCTCTAAACTTCCCAAAATGTTTGGTAAAGTCCGAGTCCTCTTGCTGGAGAGAGTTAATGGCTTTCTTCACTTCAAATACTCTACTAAGGTTAGAAATGTTACCATAAACCTTTTGTAGAGTATCCCATAGTTCCTTGGAAGTTTCACAGTAGGAGTAAGCTTCCAAGATTGGTGTATCAAGGCTTCCTTGAATGATAGTCAACACCATGAGATCCTCCTGATCCCATTTGCCATCATCAGCATACCCACTTCTTTACCATCCTCTCTAGGCTGGTTTGTTTGGAGGACTTGCCTTCAGCTACATGAGACCAAAGACCTCTTCCTCCTAAGGCTGTCTTAACTAGCCTTGACCACAGTAGATAGTTGACTCCATTAAGAGAACCTGGAACCTTCACCTTCACCTTCCCATTGTCCATATCCATCTCAGTTCAAATCAGTGAGAAAGAAAAATTGTTGGTGAGAATAAAAGAAACAGAGTGGAAATGAGTAGATTTCTTGGAAGAATGAGTTTAGAATAGTGAGATTTAGGTCTCAAGAGCTGGATGGCTCTGATACCATGTGAGATTAAGAGATTTAAGAGATTTATTTGCTGGAAACCGAGCAAGAACAAGAGAGAGAGATAAGAGAATTCATGAGAGAGAGAGAGAAGCAACTAAAGAGCTCGTTGATTGCTTGCCAAAGAGTAGCTCATACAACAATATTTAAAGAGCAAATCAGGACACAAGGAGACAAGGAAAAGAATAAACAAAGAGAAGGAAGAGCTGCGAGTGGAGCTTGAAAGGGACAGCATAGCGTCTCTCTTCAGCCTGCACAAGCATGTGACCAAGTGGTCCACACCACTCCAACGTTCCTCTTCAGCCTTGCCGACATCCAGCCATTATTTAATCACCTTGGACTTCTTCAACTTTGATTACATAAGGCACATTAGTTACACATCAGTTCCTTGGTTCCCAAGTCTGTACGGATTGCCTTGATTCCCAAGGTAGATTCAAATCATCTTTGCTGGCGCCAATGCTCTTCCTTTGATCTCTCTTGGTCTTTCATTGCTTCATCTCAACAGTAATCTTGTGTCTTTGAGTAGCAAACCATCTTTGGCCAACCACAAGCTCGGGAGGCGACCACAGTTCAAAGGAGAGCTAGTAGCCTCTTTGATCAACCCTCTATCCATCCACCTTCAAGTGGTCGAGTTTAAGCCATACCCAGGCTGCACCAAGTGGTATCGAGCCACTTGAAGGTTAGGGTTTCGCGATCTTGACTACTCAGATCATTCTATCCATCAAAACACTTCTCTTATCTATCTATCTATTGTAAGCCAGCTGAGCCAACCCTGGTAATCAAAAAAAAAAAAAAAGAGACCTTTGATCCAAAACAAAAAAAAAATAAGAAAGTGAAGAGAAATCCAGCTAGGCTGAAGAGTAATCCATTTCGAGGGTGGAAGTAAAGTGCTGGTGCCTAAATCTCTTAATTCTTTCTCTCTGATTCATTGGGGTTTAGTTCTAGATCTTAGGTGTAGAGCTTTGAATCTTAACTGAACTTGTGAGAAGCGAGACTTGGCGGCTTAAAGCGAGTGAGAGAGTTGTTTTGTTTCTTTGTTTTTGTGTTTTCTCTAGCTGTTTTAGGTGACAATGGCTGATGAGAAGGCGGAAGCAACCAGAGGAGCCAGAAGAAATGGCTGTCCAGCAAATCAATCTCAATCAAGTCAATTTGAGGCTATGATGGCTGAGATAACCAGAAGGATGCAAGCTAACTTCAACCGAGCTCGCAAGCTAATGATAATTTAGTTGATATTGATGCAGGGACGGGGAGAGAGTAGCAGCTGTTGCAGGAGCTAGGAGAAACGCATGAGGCCTATAAGGGGACCACGATTTGAGGTTGGAGGTCATAGGTTCTATGGTGAGCAAGCTCAAGATGATGAGGCTGATGAAAGTGATGATGAGTCTCGGGCTAGTCACCAGCGAGCACCATAACCTCGGATGGCCAGCTGATAACCTAGGCAATCTCAAGCTTAGAATTCCTCCATTCCATGGCAAGAATGACCCTGATACTTACTTGGAGTGGGAGAAGAAGATTGAATTGGTTTTCAATTGCCAGCAGTTCTTGAGGAGAGGAAGGTGAGATTAGCGACTACTGAATTTAGTGGCTATGCTATAAGCTGGTGGGATCAGATTGCTATTACCAGGAGGCATGCATGGAGAGCCTCAAGTAGCTTCTTGGTTTGAGATGAAAACTGTGATGAAGAAGAGGTTTGTCCCTACTCACTATGGGAGAGATCTCCACCAGCCGAGAAGGCTTTCCCAAGGTTCTAAGAGTGTAGAGGACTATCACCGGGAAATGGAGACACTCATGCTGAAAGCTGACTTAGAAGAGGGTGTAGAAGCTACCATGGCTAGGTTCCAAGGAGGTCTTAACAGAGACATAAAGACAGATTGGAGCTACAAGAGTATGAGGACATGGATGAGCTACTACATAAGGCAATTCTGATTGAGCAGCAAAATAAGAGGAGGGTTCTACCAGGTCACCATACGGCTCTACTTCTAAATCAATGTACTCCAAGGATGATAAGTCATCAGATAAGCCACAGGAGGGGGCTTCATCAGCGGATACCAAAAGAGATGACAAAGGAAAAGGAGTAGCCCTACCTACGAGAACCAGGAACATTAAGTGCTTGAAGTGTCATGGTTACGGACACTCCAATGAGTGTACCAACAAGAAGGTGATGACTATTCTAGCCAATGGGAGGTAGTTTCTGAAGAAGAAGATGCGGCCAGGAAACTGATGAGGATGGCGTGGAGTATCCAGTCAGAGGAGAGTTGCTAGTCACCGGGGAGACTTCGAATGCACAGCTAAAGCCAAAGAAGATGAGCTAAGGAAAACTTGTTTCACACCAGATGTTTGATACAAGATAAGGTTTGTAGCTTGATCATTGATGGAGCAGTTGTACCAATGTTGCAAGTGATGAGCTAGTGGAGAAGTTGGGTCTTGAAGTTTACAAACACCCCAAGCCATATCTCTTGCAATGGATCAATGATGAGGGTGGTTTAAAGATCAGCAAGCAAGTGAAAATTTTACTTTCAGTGGGAAAGTACCAGGATGAGATCACTTGTGATGTGGCCATTGGAAGCTAGTCACATACTTCTTGGGAGACCATGGCAGTATGATAAGAGATCAGTACATAATGGCTTCACCAATCGGCACACATTTGTTCACAAGGGTAAACAAGTCACCCAGGCCTATGACACCTAAGGAGGTACACCAGGATCAGATGCATCTTAAGGCGAAGAGAGGAGAGTCCAAGGCAGCCGGCCAGACCTTGCTCATTGGAGAGACCAGCCAGGTAAGTAAGCTCAATCTCTTTGCTCTTGCTAAAGATATCAAAGCTGCTGTGATTGATCAATCAAATTTGATATTAATGGTTTATAAAGAATTGTTGAGCTCTACTACTAACCTGACTCCTGAGATCACAGAGGAGATTGAGTGTCTTTTCAGGAGTATAGGGATGTATTTCGGAGGACAATCCCATTGGTCAGCCGCCAATTAGAGGATAGAGCACCAGATTGATTTTGTGCCGGGAGCTACCTTACCAAACCGACCAGCATACAGGGACCAATCCTGTGGAGACCAAGGAGCTCCAGAAACAAGTCAATGAGCTGATGGAGAAGGGACATATCAGGGAAAGCATGAGTCCTTGTGCTGTACTGTTCTTTAGTGCCTAAGAAAGATGGGAGCTGGAGGATGTGTGTAGGCTGCGAGCTATCAACAACATCACTGATTAAGTCTGAACATCCTATCCACGCTTAGATGACATGCTAGATGAGTTACATGGTTCATGTGTCTTTTAAAATTGATTTAAAGAGTGGTTACCACCAGATTCGAATGAAAGAAGGAGATGAGTGGAAGCGCATTTAAAACTAAGCTAGGATTGTATGAATGGCGTGATGCCTTTTGGTCTCACTAATGCACCTAGTACTTTCATGAGGTTAATGAATCATGTCTTGAGAGCCTTGATAGAGGCGATTTGTAGTTGTCTATTTTGATGACATCCTGATCTACAGCAAGACTATGAAAGAACATGTTCACCATTTGAGGCGAGGTTAGATTGTGCTTAGGAAAGAAAATCGTATGCTAACTACAAGAAGTGTTCTTTTGGAACAGATAACCTTGTATTTTTAGGTTTTGTTGTGACTTCACAGGGCATAAAGGTTGATGAGGAGAGGTGAGAGCCATCGAGAGTGGCGGTACCCAAATCAATTGGAGAGGTCGGGAGTTTTCATGGACTTGCTGGCTTCTGGAGGTTTGTGAGAGATTTTAATGCAGTTGCAGCACCTTGACTGAAGTGATTAAAAGAGTGTAGGTTTTACTTGGGGGCCAGCAAGAAGAAGCATTTCAATTGCTAAAGAGAAGTTAACAAGTGCTCCCTTGCTAGCACTTCGACTTTTCTAAAACTTTTGAAATTGAATGTGATGCTACGGAATTGGAATTGGAGCTGTGTTGTTGCAGGATAGGAAACCCATAGCTTGCTTCAGTGAGAAACTAGGGGCCACATTGAACTACCCTACCTATGACAAGGAGCTGTATGCCTTGGTGAGAGCTCTGCAAGTGTGGCAACACTACTTGTGGCCTAAGGAGTTTGTGATCCATACAGATCATGAATCTCTTAAGCATCTTAAAGAACCTTGAAGCTGAACAAGAGACATGCCAGGTGGGTAGAGTTTATTGAGACCTTTCCTTATGTCATCCACTACAAGAAAGGTAAGGAGAATGTAGTGGCTGATGCACTATCCAGAAGGTACACTCTGTTATCTTCAATGGAAACTAAACTTTTGGGTTTTGAACATATCAAATCTTGCTATGCTGATGATCACGAGTTTAAAAATGTGTTTGGAGAATATGAAAAGCATGCTAGTGGTAGATTTTATCAGGTGAAAGGGTTTCTTTTCTATGATAACGCTTTGTGTGTTCCTTGTGGTTCTTTGAGAGAGTTATATGTTAGGGAAGCACCGAGAGGGCTAATGGGGCACTTTGGAGTCGCCAAAACACTCTCCACTTTGCAGGAGCACTTCTCTGGCGAGCATGAAGAAAGATGTGGAGTGTGTGTGCTCAAGATGTGTTGTGTGCAAACAAGCCAAGTCAAGATTCAACCAACAGGTTTGTATACACCTCTCCACTATTCCTCTTGCGCCATGGATTGATATCTCTATGGACTTTGTTTTAGGATTGCCTAGAACTAAGAAAGGAAGAGGTAGTATCTTTGTGGTTGTTGATAGGTTCTCTAAGATGGCTCACTTCATACCTTGTCATAAAACTGATGATGCATCTTTGATAGCTGATCTATTCTTTAGAAGTTGTTAGGTTGCATGGAATGCCTAGAACTATAGTTTCGATAGAGATACTAAGTTTCTTAGTTATTTTGGAAAACTCTATGGGGAAAGTTGGGAACTAAGCTGTTATATTCAACTACTTGTCATCCCAAACTGATGGCCAAACTGAATCAGTCAATAGGACATTGTCTACTCTTTTGCGTGCCATCATTAAGAGTAACATTAAGACTTGGGAAGATTGTTTACCACATGTAGAGTTTGCATACAGGAGCGGTGCATTCAGCTACTAAACTATCACCTTTTCATGTTGTTTATGGTTTTAACCCATTATCACCTCTTGATTTGTTTGCTTTACCTTTAAAAGAACAAACTAACCTTGATGGCAAGCAAAGGCCGAGTTTGCTAAGTCCTTGCATGAACAGGTCAGGAAGAACATTGAGGAGAGGACCAAGATGTATGAAAGCGAGAAGAACAAGGGCATAAAGAACTTGTCCTGGCCAGGAGATCAAGTGTGGATACACATGAGGAAAGAAGGTTCCTGCTGAGAGGAAATCAAAGTTGTTGCCAAGGAAAGATGGACCTTTCAAAGTGCTGAAAAGAATCAACAACAATGCCTACAGTTGATCTTGAAGGAAGTACTCAATCAGTTCTACTTTTAATGTTTCGACTTGGATCCTTTTATTGAAGATGACTTGGATTTGAGGTCAAATCCTTTTAAAGGAGGAGGGATGGTGTAGCCATGACCAGAGACAAGAGGAGGAGCTGAGTGAGAGTGATGAGGAAGAGCAGTGATGAACCAAGTGAAGAGATGACCTCGGAAAGAAGAGTGAGGCTGATGATATTGAAGAGAACCAGCACCAGAGATGTATCAAGTGGACTAACCAATGTCTGGTGGACCAGTGACTAGATCAAGACTGAGAGCACAAGAGAAGAGTCTCCTTGCCTTGCTCCAAATCGTGAGGGTTGGTCCAAGGAGGGAAGATCAAGATAAACCAGCTTGTTGGTTCAATTTAATTGCAATGTAATTGGGCTGGGCTTATTTGGTTTTCATTTAATTTAAACCAAAGACAATTAGGATTTTATTAAACCAATTTCAATTGGATTAGGATTAGAATTAGAATTAAACCAGCTTGGTTTACTTCTTAGGGTTTTGGCGACTTGTTAAAGCCAAGGGGGACGCCTTTTGTTTTCTCAACTTTGAATCTAATAATTTACAGCAGCTTGGCTTGCTCTTGTCTCTTGCTTTCTCTGTTCAGCTAAAGAAACATTGATCTCACTTAAAGGAAGGAATTCCTAGTGAATCCATCTTAGACAATACAAGGTAATCTTGTGTCTTTGAGTAGCAAACCATCCTTGGCGCCAACCACAAGCTCAGGGAGACGACCACAGTTCAAAGGAGAGCTAGTAGCCTCTTAGATCAACCCTCTATCCATCCACCTTCAAGTGATCCAGAGTTTAAGCCATACCCAGGCTGCACCATATCTGCTAGTTGATCCTCACTCCTAGTGTAGCATGGTAAGATGACTCCCTGTATCACCATCTCCCTCACCTTATGACAGTCTACTTCAATGTGTTTTGTTCTCTCATGGAAGACTGAGTTTGAAGCTATGTGTATTGCTGCTTGATTGTCACAATGCATTGTGATTGGGGATGTGATCTCTATGCCCAGGTTTTTGAGAAGTCCTTTGATCCACACCAGCTCATTTTTAAGCTTTCTCATGGCTCTGTATTCTGCTTCAGCACTTGAGCATGACACAACCTTTTGCTTCCTGCTCTTCCATGTCACCAGATTGCCTCCAATGAAGGTGCAGTAGCCTGTGGTTGATTTCCTATTATTCCTATCTCCTGCCCAATCAGCATCACAGTATCCTACCACCTCAGTGTTACCATTGCATCCCATCCATATTCCTTGACCAGGAGATCCACTTAGATATCTCAGAATTCTCTCCACCATTTTCCAGTGATGAACCTTGGGCACTTGCATATTATTTTTAGAGATTTGAATGTGTATATGTTGTTTATGCAAGTATTAATCGAGTTTGAAGAATGTATAAGGGGAAATGTATTTGAGAGAAGAGATGAGTGTCTCAATACTTGCTTGATCTTATTAATGAGCTGAGGTTTACAATATATAGATGGAAGAGAGCTAGGGTATCGACCATACATTTAGTCTTAATCACTAGTCTAAGCGTGTGTAGTCAATGGGTGATGGGCCTTGTTTGAAATGAATGGACCAGATGTGTCACCGCTTCACTCCTTTACAGCCTGGCTCGTCTTTGGAAGGAAGAGCAACTCTGCTTTATCCCCAAGCGGTCACAAGGCCATCCCAACCTTCCTTCTCCATCGGATACTCTTCAAGTCTCACTTGACCGCCTTCTTCCCATTTACCATTTGCCTTTCACGCGCGGTAACCCTCATGTCGGACCACGCCCTATCCGTTACACCTTGTGCCCTATCTTTGCACATTCAGAAATGTGCTTAGACAATGATCTGAAGTGGTCTTGGTGAGGTAGTCCGTACATGTCGTTACACAGTCCGTGCAGTCCGTGCTCCTCTCCACTAAATGTGCCCAACTCTCATATCATCTCTTTCCCTCAATGCTCATCTCTTCTACTCTCTTATTATCAACTCCACAACTTAACACTCCCCTCAAGCTTGACCATGTGGAACAAGTCAAGCTTGGAATCTGATCAGTCTCCCTCATTAAAACCTCAACAAGGAAAACCCATTTGGGACAAAACCTTTGAAGAGGAAAAGAGTAGAGACATCTCAGCGAGGAGAGTATTTAGTTGCTACCTCTTAAGTCAATGAGGCCCAGCCTAGCGTGGATGGACTCCATTGTCTTCTGTCTTGCCGCTTTGTGAACACATCAGCCAACTGATCTTCACTCCTTGTGTAACATGGTAATACCACTCAAGCATGATCATCTGCAATCTTGTGGCAATCCACCTCTATATGCTTCGTCCTCTCATGAAACACTGAGTTTGATGCTATGTGAATAGCAGCTTGATTGTCCGCAGTGCATAGTCATCGGTGTAGCTTGATCAACCTCCACATGTTTCAGTATCCCTTTGATCCACACAAGTTCATTGGTAAGCTTCAGCATTGCTCGATATTCAGCTTAGCGGCTAGAGCATGATACAACCTTTTGCTTCTTGCTCTTCCATGTGACAAGGTTACCTCCAATGAATGTGCAATAGCGGTGGTTGATCTTCGGCTCTATCTTGCCAATCTGCATCACAATACCCCACCACTTCAGTACTCTTGTTGCAACCCATCCAAATGCCAAGGCTCCTTGTTCCATTCAGATACATCGGTAACCTCTCCACCATCCTCCAATGATGCTCCTTAGGCACCTGCATGTGCTGGCTGACTTGATTCGCAAAACATATATCTGGCGGTGATAGTCAGATATATGAGCTTCCACCAGCTTCCTATACAGCTTTGGATCCTTGAGCGGCTTGGTATCTGTAATCTCCCCTCCGTGGAGCCTTGTAAGCATCCTCCATAGGCATCTTAGCTATCTTCCTTCTTCTACACCTGCATCTTTCAACAGATCAAGTGTATATTTCCTTTGAGAGATAAACAACCCTTCCTTGGATCTGCACAACTCAATCCCAAGTATTTCATCTCTCTAAATCTTTTATCTCAAATACTGACTTGAGGAAGTCCTTAGTCTCTTGAATTCTGTTTTATCAGAACCAGTAATGATAATATCATCAAGCGTGACAAGGATACATATGATACCTGAGGTTGTAGTGAGGGTGAAGAGAGTATGGTCAAGTTCACACTTCTTGAACCCTCTCCCATTCAAGGTGGAACTAAGCTTGTAGTACCAAGCTCTTGGAGACTGCTTAAGCCCATAGATAGCTTTCTTTAGTCTCAACACATTTCCCTTCTTAACCAAATGTTCTAGACCCGGTGGTGGTAGCATGTAGACTTCATCTTCAAGCTCTCCTTGCAAGAAAGCATTCTTCACATCCATTTGCCACAGTTCCCACTCCAAGTTCACGGCAATGACAGAATTACTCGATAGTGTGAAGCTTTGCAACTGGTGCAAATGTGTCTATATAGTCCTCTCCATAGGTTTGAGTGAATCCCCTAGCAACCAGCCGAGTCTTCCTTCTATCTATCTTCCCATTAGGTAAATACTTGATGGTAAAAATCCATTTGCATGACACTGCCTTCTTCCCTTTTGGTAAAGTACTTTCATACCAAGTATCATTCTTTATCATGGCATTTGCTTCATCATTAACCGAGTCCCTCCACTCTTGAATCAGCATTGCTTCCTCATAACTCCTTGGAACATAGCTCTCATCTAATCTCACTGTGAATGCTTGATGTTCTTGAGGAAAGTGTGCAAATGAGCACACTGCTTGAGATGGATGCTCAACCGCTTGAGCATTGTAATACACCCTTGTGTTTACCCAGTTAGATGGATCTCTCCTTACTCTTGTACTTCTTCTCAAGGCAGGCTGTGGCTCTGGAGAAGACTGTTGCATTACTTCCTCTCCATTCCCACTGCTATCCGGTTCTTCACCTAGCTGACTTGCTTCAGCTCCATCTTGGCTGACTTTCTTCAGCTCCTTTGTCTTGATCACCCACTTCTTCAGCCCCACTATCATTATGAACCACTTCTACACCTTGATCATGAGAACTAGAGCTCTCTTCTGCTCTGCTGGATTCATCTCCCCTCATGGTCAAGGTGTGGTGTTCTGCTGATCCCGGTGCCTTGATGATGCCCATTAACGATGATTCCCATTAGTGGACCACGGTGATCCACGTTGATTCCCATCCCTTCTAGGATTGTTCTCAATACTGAAGATCTATCATCGTAAGATCCTTCAGATCATCTTGATTCTGCTCCTCATAGTACCCTCTTTCTTATGAATTTCACTTCCCTGATACTAACACACGCTGGTGTTAGGATCATAACATTTAATACCCTTTTGGCTGGTGCAGTAACCAATAAACATGGCCTTCACACTCCTTGCTTCAAGCTTGTTTCTCATCTCACTTGCAACCATCACATAACACAAGCAACCAAACACTGCATATACTCTAGGGATGGCTTGGATTGGTTCAATACCTCAAATGGAGATTTGCTTTGAAGGACTAAAGTTGGGGTTGTTTATCAAGTAGCAAGCTGTGGTCAGCATCACTCCAAAACCTCTTGGGAACCTTTGTTGTAGCATAATGGTTCTTGCCACTTCCATGAGGTGCCTGTTCTTCCTCTCGGCTACTCCATTTTTTGAGGGTGTAAGGACAACTTCGTTTGATGCAAGATACCATGCTGTGAAAGATGATGCTTGAAAGCATGTCCAGTGTACTCTCCCCATTATCGATCTGAAAATTTTTATCTTGGCATTGTAATGGTTAGTCACATATGATTGAAAACTTTTAAATGCATCAAGCACCCTATCTTTGGTTGGAATTAAGGTTAACCAGGTGTATTTGGATTTTCATCAATGAAAGTAACATAATATTTGAAATTATCCCTAGATAGACAAGGTGAAGTCAAACATCGAATGAATCAGATCAGAGTTCTTATAAGCGGTAGAAGAGTTTGGGAAAACAGTTTTACAATGCTTGCCTAAAATACAAGCTTCACAATCTTTATTCTCAAAAGAAACACCTGGCACCATCAGTTTAAAAGCCTTATTATGAGGGTGTCCTAGTCTAGTATGCCACAATGCATTATTACTTAGACTAGGAGCAGAAGCAGTAAATAAACAGCAGCGATCGAGAAAGCAGGAGCAAGATCTTCAAGTAAATATAAGTCTCCTTTGGTCACTCCCTTTCCATAAGCTTGTTGCTCTCAATATCCTGAAACTTAACATCATTAGGGCTGAAGATGACATTACAATTTAAATCAGTGGCACATCTCTTAGATAACAAGTTTGAGGTAAAATTCGCATATACAAAGCCTTAGAATCCCTATCAAAGAGCTTAAGACTTCCTATGCCTTTGATAGGTATCTTATCACCATTAGCAATCATCACATGTCCAGTGGCAGGCACAACATTTTGTATTAGACTAGTGTCACTTATCATGTGGTGAGTGCATCGAATCAATCACTAAAGGTCTAGTAATGACAGAGTTTGGCAATGAGAGCAAGAATACTAGATGGTTTAAATGCATGTTCAATCCTAGCATTGTTAGCAAGACTAGAATGATCATGCAAGTGTTTTAAGCTATCTAGCATCCTAGTATATCTATCCATCTCAATCCCATTGTCTATCAATCTAGCACCAAAAGTTAAACCCTTAATGTTACCATTTTCCTTGAAGAGTTTGATGAGGGCATCAAGATCAGACTTCTTGAGATACTCTTGATCATTGACTCCTCGGTTACTTGTTCCACCGAGTAAGCAGCCATGGACCTTTCTTCATTTGCCTCCTTACTGGTGTTTGTACCACTTGATCCTTCAGCCTTGTGAGCTCTCTTCTCACGATCTTTCATGAACTTTGCGGCTTCAAGTGAGGATGGAGAATCCACACTGGCTTTTCTTGTGTCCATGCTTCTTGCAATGATCACAGTCTCCATTGAACCTCCTATCTTCATACCTTCCTTGAGCGCTTTGTTGGCTTGAGGAGCTTCCTCTTGCTCTACTTGAGCTGCTTGATTCACCAAAGCAAGCTCGCTTTCTTTCAAACAGCCCAATGGTACCTTGTTCCTTTTGGATCTGGCACACACAGTTTCAAGATCCGGCAGGCTCTCCTCCCTTAGTAAGTGTTGGATTAACCCTTGATATGCGGTTTAGTGTTAAGAGGAGCCGAACACCTTATCTTGCTCTCTCCTCTTGTTGAGCTCATCCACATCAGTAGTACTAGGCCTCAACATTTCTAGTTCAGACCAGAGTGATCTGAACTTTCCCAGTCTTAGTGAACTCCATATCTTCTTGAACCAAGTGGTTCAGCGTGCTTAACCTCATACACCCTGCTCAGGTTTGAGATGTTTCCATACACCTTCTTCAAGGTGTCCCAAAGCTCCTTAGCTGACTCACAGTAGCTGTAAGCATCTAGAATTGCTGGATCGAGTGAGTTTTGAAGAACAGATAGAACCAGCATGTCTTCTTGTTCCCATTTGTCAACCGCATCTTGAGTAGCTTCTCCTTCACCCTCTCCTTGAGTGATTAGCTTTGGAGCTTCACCTTCAGTGATGTGCTTCCACAAGCCCTTCATTCCCACCGTAGTCTTCACCATCCGAGACCACACCAAGTAGTTGTTTCCTTTGAAACAAACCGCCAACCTTCATATTCATGTTTCCTCCACTATCCATAGTAAAGACACACCCTTTCTTTCACCAAAGTATTGAACTTTCACTAAGATTTCACACAACCACCAAAGTATCAATCTTTCTTCAGCGAGTTAAGCTTGGATCTTCAACACGAGTTGTTATCTTCAAAGCTTCAACCGTCACAGCAGTATCAACAAACCGGGCTTGAGTCTTCACAGCTTCACGAACCACCAAGAAACAAGCTTGATAGCGTCGCCAAGAACACTAAGAAGATTCTTCAAAGGCTTCAACTTAATCTTCAGCTCACCCACAACCGAGGTCTTTCAACCTGGCTCGATACCATATTATTTTTAGAGATTTGAATGTGTATATGTTGTTTATGCAAGTATTAATCGAGTTTGAAGAATGTATAAGGAAATGTATTTGAGAGAAGAGATGAGTGTCTCAATACTTGCTTGATCTTATTAATGAGCTGAGGTTTACAATATATAGATGGAAGAGAGCTAGGGTATCGACCATACATTTAGTCTTAATCACTAGTCTAAGCGTGTGTAGTCAATGGGTGATGGAGCCTTGTTTGAAATGAATGGACCAGATGTGTCACACGCCACTCCTTTACAGCCTGGCTCGTCTGGAAGGAAGAGCAACTCGCTTTATCCCCAAGCGGTCACAAGGCCATCCCAACCTTCCTTCTCCATCAGATACTCTTCAAGTCTCACTTGACGCCTTCTTCCCATTTACCATTTGCCTTTCACCGCGACGGTAACCCTCATGTAGGACACGCTATCCGTACACCTTGTGCCCTATCTTTGCACATTCAGAAATGTGCTTAGACAATGATCTGAAGTGGTCTTGGTCGAGGTAGTCCGTACATGTCCGTACACAGTCCGTACAGTCCGTACTCCTCTCCCTAAATGTGCCCAACTCTCATATCATCTCTTTCCCTCAATGCTCATCTCTTCTACTCTCTTATTATCAACTCCACAACTTAACATTGCATATGCTGGCTCACCTGGTTCACAGCAAAAAAAAGCTCAGGTCTAGTAATGGTTAAGTAGATGAGCTTACCCACTAGTCTCCTGTATTGTTTTGGATCATGAAATGGAGTTGCTTCATACTCCCCCTCACGCAAAAGCTTGTACCCATCTTCAAGTGGAGTTGGAGGCAATCTCAGCTTCAAGTTGCTTCATTCAAGAGATCAAGTGTGTACTTTCTTTGGGATAAGAAGAGCCCCTCCTTGGATCGGCACACTTCTATTCCAAGAAAGTACTTTAGCTCACCAAGATCCTTAATATCAAATATAGACTTTAGGAAGGCTTTATTGGTTTGTATACCTTCCTTGTCACTCCCTGTGATGATGATATCATCAACATACACAAGGATGACTACTATACCTTGTTGGCTGGTAAGAGTGAAGAGGGTGTGGTCTGCCTCTGATCGGTTGAATCCTCTCCCATTGAGAGTAGTGCTGAGCTTATGATACCAGGCTCTTGGAGATTGCTTTAACCCATAGAAGATAGCTTTCTTGAGTCTTAGTACATTGCCTGGTTTAACCATGTCTTCAACACCAGGGGGAGGTCGCATGTAGACCTCATCTCTCTTAAACATCTCTCTAATCTCTTTTCAAGATCTATAAAATCTTAGCTAGGGCTATGGAGTCACATCACAGATGAAGCTCAGAAGAAGCTAGTGGCCAAAGAAGATGAAGACATGAAGGAAAAGGAGCAATGGCTTAAGGGGATCATGGTTGTGAGAAAAGAGACAATATGATGTGAGAGAGTAATAGAAACAGAGTATGGGCGAGTGTAAAAGATGGAGAGAGTAAAAGACTAAGAGAGAATCAAAGAGTAAGCAATTGAGAGTAAGAGTATGAGAGTTTGTGAGTATCCAAGAGAGTAATTTCGTGAGTAACAAGAGATAGAGATTAAGAGTCTGAAAGAGTTTGGAACCGGAAAATGAAGAAAGAGAACTCCTCTTTTCTTGAGGTTACAAATTGTGTACAATGGTGGCTTTATAGCCAGATTACAACTCAAGGTATTAAACAAATCATAAAGTACAAATCTACTAAACTAATATTATTGTGGGGTTTCTAATGGAGCCAGGAGGAGGATGCAGCCAAGGTGAATCTCGACCAGGAGTGAGAGTGACAGGAGGGAGATGGGCACAGTGATCAGTTGAGTGAAAGTGACAGCAGACTCATCCTCTTATGCACATGTGACTTTTACTCTATTTAATTCCAAACTTGCCTAAACTCTCTCCAACGGTCTGATACCCTTTTTAAACTTCAAATCCTTGAAGACTCAGCTGGGCGAGTTTCCCTTGACTTCCAAGACACTCTAGGTTGTTAGAATTGTGAAATTGTGAGGAGAATAGATGAGTTTAGGTAAGATTTGGGTGAAGAACAGTGAAGAACAGTAAGAACAAGAGGATTAGTTTGGACAGCATGAAGAATGAGAGAGAGAGTGACGAATTTGAGAGAGAGTAACCAGAATGGGAGATTCATTCTCCTTAATTTTATTTCTTAGCTTGCACATTACATATATAGAGAAACCAGAGAGAAGGGACAGTGACACAAATAATAAACTAAGGGAACATTATTTAAATCAGTTCGTTGCCTTGAGAGTGGCAGGACCTAACACTCTTCTCCTATTCCGAGAACATGTGACTCTTCCAGTTTGAATTCAGATCTTGCCAAACTCCTCTCCAACGTTCTCTAAGTATCTAAAGACATTATGGACGAGCTCACATCACTCCTTGTCTCCCAAGGCAAGTTAGGGCAGAGTTACTTGTGATCCAAGACTATGCACGGATGTCTTCTCTCTCAAGTAACCTCAGCCTCGATCTTCTCTTTATCTCTCTTGTCAATGCATCTCCTTCTCTTTGGTTCTTCATCTCAATACTCCCCTCATGCTTGATCCTAGGAACTGATCAAGCTTAATGAGATTAAGAGATTTAAGAGAGTTATTTGCTGGAAACCGAGCAAGAACAAGAGAGAGATAAGAGAATTCATGAGAGAGAGAGCAGCTAAAAGAGCTCGTTGATTGCTTGCCAAAAGAGTAGCTCATACAACAATATTTAAAGAGCAAATCAGGACACAAGGAGACAAGGAAAAGAATAAACAAAGAGAAGGAAGAGCTGCAGTGGAGCTTGAAAGGGACAGCATAACGTCTCTCTTCAGCCTGCACCAGCATGTGACCAAGTGGTCCACACCACTCCAACGTTCCTCTTCAGCCTTGCCGACATCCAGCCATTATTTAATCACCTTGGACTTCTTCAACTTTGATTACATAAGGCACATTAGTTCATCAGTTCCTTGGTTCCCAAGTATTGACATGAAGACATAAGTAGAGAATGGAAGTAAACAGAAGAGAAGCATCTAGGTAATGAAGATCATGTGATCCTTTCAAGCTTGTGCAACAAGCTATTCCCGTCAGACTTGACTCCCGTAAGCAACAAGGAGTTAGCTTGGATGGGAGGCAAGGCAAGGATTTAAATCGACCAGAAAGGAGTCCATGAGTTAAGGAGACCGTTGAGAGCTTTGGACAGTGGGATTTAAAATAGTAAAGATCACATGATCTACTTAAGGAGATGGCCGTTCATGACAGGTCCCTTTCACTCGGCCAGATGCACACTTCTTTACTATTATTCTTCTTCTTGTTGTATCTTGCAATGTCTTTAAATATTGTATCATGTGACCAGAATCAAATCAAGGAAACAGTTCTTCCTTCTTCTCTCTTTCTACTCGTCAAACTCTCTCTCTCTCTCTCTCTCTCACTTTCTCTTTCTTCCTCTGTTTACTCATTCTTCATTTTCTAACATGGTATCGAGCTTGCAAGCTCTTGAGACCCTCATTTCTTCATAAAGTTACTCTATTCTCTTGTCTCGTGGATTCATCTCTTTACTTTCTTAATTTACTCTCCAAACTTCTTTTATCCGTGGATAATAGATCTCTGTTCTTGAGTCTTTCATTGTTCTTGGCTGTGCTCACTCACTTCTGTTTCTATTTAATTTTCTTGAGAGTTTATCTTGATTCTAAGCTTGATTTCTCTCAGTTCCAGAGTGTTCCAGCATTGAAAAACTCTTGAAAATTATTTAAACCTCTCTTTGGCCTAAGGGAAAGATGGAGCACCACAGGCAGTTCACATTCCATGCACACTCAAGGGACCAGGAAACATCACCTGGTCTAGAATGACCAGAGCAGCCCTTGGAGGAAGAGGTCTTTGGGAGCATGTTACTTCAAGTTCAGCACCAAAGCATCACCCAAGGAGAAGATGGCAAGAGATTGTAGTGGTAGATGAAGGCAAATGGGGTCGGAAGACCTCCTGGTGCTGTCTATCCTGCATAGCTCTCTTGATGGTCCTCTTATGGATACTTACTCACACTGTGAAACTCCAAAGCAGTTGTGGGATACCTGCAGAGAGTGTATGGCAACACTTCAAACCTTACCAGGATCTATGAAGTGAAGAGAGCCATCAACAACTTGCAGCAGAAGAAGGAGACTTCACCAAACACCTTGGGAACAGTACAGTGGTATGAGCTAGAGATGCTAAGGCCAAGCTCGATCCTGAAACTCTTGAAGCTAAGCGGAGCAAGACAAGGTCTTTGGACTATTTTTCACACTCAGCCCAAGCTTCAATGATGTGGTCAGGCACATTTTGAGAGAAAAGGAGCTTCAAGTTATGATGAAGTGTGTGCTCAACTTCAAAGGAGATAGGCTCAGATGGTCTCTTTGGTGGTGGAAAAGGGGAGTTATCTATGGTTCACAAGGCTGAGAAGGTAGAGAGTGTTTCTGCTAACAAAGCTCACTTTAAACCAAGAGGAGGAGGAGACAAGTCAGTAACTTGTGAGCATTGCAAGTACAAAGGACACTCCAAGAACAACTGCTGGATTCTTCATCCTCATCTCAGGCCAGCCTCAACAACAAGCCCTACCAAGCCAGAGCCCATGAAGCAAGAGCTCAGGAGCAGCCAGCACCAAGCTACATGCATGGGAGATGATGGGAAGGCATTGGTCTCTACAACCCACACTGGTGGCTCCACTTCCACGCCATTCCCCAGCCACTCCATGAGGATGCATTCATCAGAAAGTCAGACATTGAGGCCTTGATCAAAGCCCTCAATGCAAACTCTGGTAACCAAAGTATTAATGCTTTAAATTCTATGCACACTGCTAGACCTTTAATAATTGATTCAGGAGCTTCTCACCATATGATTAGGGATGCTAAACTGATTAATGATATTAAACCAGCTCTAGGCAGTGTTGTGATTGCAAATGGTGATAGAATTCCAATTGAGGGAGTAGGAAACTTGAACTTGTTTAATAAAGAGTCTCAAGCATTCTATATGCACGCGCTTCACATCAAATTTATTATCTGTTAAGAGAGCAACTAATGATCTGAACTGCAATGTTATTTTCAGTCCTAATGATGTTTGCTTTCAGGATATTAAGACCAGTAAGGTGCTTGGAAAGGGTGTGAGCAAGGGAGAACTTTATTTGCTTGAAGACACCACTCTATCATTTATCCTCTGCTTTCAATTCTGTTTTAGCTAGTAATGTGTTATGGCATGCTAGATTAGGCCACCCCCATGCTCGTGCTTTGAGTTTAATGTTGCCTAATTTATCTTTTCAAAATGAATCTTGTGAGGCTTGTATTCTTGGCAAACATTGCAAATCTGTTTTTCCTCAATCTATGACTATTTATGAAAAATGCTTTGATCTAGTGCATTCTGATGTATGGACTGCCTTGTGCATCTAGAGAACCATAAATATTTTGTGACATTCATAGATGAGAAATCAAAGTATACTTGGCTCACACGATTAAAAGTAAAGATAGAGTTTTAGAAGCTTTTATTAACTTCCAGAACTATGTAACTAACCATTTCAATTCCAAGATCAAAATTTTTAGGTCGATAATGGTGGGAGTATACTAGCAATGCATTCAAACAACACCTAGCACACCATGGCATTATACATCAAACAAGCTGCCCATACACACCACAACAAAATGGAGTTGCTGAAAGAAAGAACAGACATCTTATGGAGGTTGCAAGAGCATGATGTTTCACACAAATGTCCCAAAGAGTTTTGGGGAGATGCTGTGATCACAGCTTGCTATCGATCAACGAGATCCCCACAAAAGTCCTCAAAGATGTCTCTCCTTTTGGTATTAAACAAGATCAAACCTCCATTAGATCATTTCGTGTGTTTGGTTGTGTGTGCTATGTCTTGACACCGGAGAGCGAGAAACAAGCTGGAGGCCAAGAGTGTCAAAGGCATATTCATAGGCTACACTCACACGCGAAAAGGTACAAATGCTACATTCCAGATTCCGAAGAGTTATGGTTTCAAGGGATGTCAAGTTTGTGGAATCAAAGGGGTACTATGATGAGAAGAGCTGGGAAGACCTCAGATCTCTCACAAGGACCATCGATAGAGGAGACAACTGAGAATTATTTTGGAGAATTTGGGGATCAGTGAGTCTAAGAGCAGTGTAGCACCAGCACCAACACCACCAGTGGATATTAACCATGAAGAAGCAGCACCAATTGTGGACCCAGTCCATCCTGATCCCGAGGGGCAATGAGCATGGATCAACACCAGAAATTCCAGAAGATGATCCAGAAGGTTCATGATCAAGATGGAACAATCTGATCAAAGCGAATCTGATCAATCTAGTGGAGATCAGGATGATGTCCAAGAACAGGAAGAGGATGATAAGAGGAGCAGAGTCAACCATTGAGAAGAAGTACGAGTGAGGAAAGACCCATCAAATTGGATCAACACGGAGTATCCCGCCCAGCTTAGCGTCTGATGGCTCATCCTATCCAAGCAGCTTTGTTGCATTTGCAATATCTCCTCAAGAAGCATGTAGCTTTCATTACTAATGCGGATGGTATATCCTGTGGTGCAGTGGCTTTCTGCAAGGAGAGGGATGAGGTTTTATATGAGGCCACCTCCGGTATGGAAGACATGGTCAAGCCGAGGGAAATGTTCTAAGATTGAAGAGGCTATCTATGGTCAAAACAATCACCAAGAGCCTGGTACCACAAGCTGAGTACAACTCTCAATGGAAGAGGGTTTGTAAAATCGAAGCTGATCACACCCTCTTCACCCTCACAAGCAAGCAAGGAATTGTGGTGATATTGATCTATGTGGATGATATTATCATCACGAAGCAACAAGGAAGGTATCATATCTACTAAAGCTTTTCTTAAATCTAGTTTTGATATTAAAGATTTGGGTGAGCTAAAGTACTTTCTAGGGATTGAGATGTGCGCTCTAAGAGGGGCTGTTCTTATCTCAAAGAAAGTACACACTTGATCTTTTAAATGAGGCAGGAAAGCTTGGAGCAAGGGTTGCTAAGACACCACTTGAAGAGGGTTACAAAGTCTTCGTGAGGGAGATTGATGATACTCCTTTTGGCGATTTCAAACTCTATAGAAGAATGGTTGGGAAGCTAATCTATCTCACAATTACAAGACCAGACATCGCTTTGCTGTAAATCAAGTTAGCCAGGTATATGCAAGCACCAAAGGTTCACCATTGGAATATGGTGGAGAGGATCATGAGATACCCAGGAGGCTCCCAGTCAGGTGTTTGGATGGGTTGCAACAAAAGCGAGATTGTGGGATATTGTGATGCAGATTGGGCTGGTGACAGAGTGGACGGGAGGTCCACTCACATTGTACCTTCATAGGAGGCAATCTGGTTACTTGGAAGAGCAAGCCGAAGGTGGTATCATGTTCAAGTCTTTGGCGAGAATCACGAGCAATGAGGAAACTTACTAGTGAGCTTATCCGGATCAGGAACCGCTAAGAGACTTGGGCATTGAGACAGCAACACCAATCACAATGCATTGTGATAACCAGGCTGCCATACACATAGCATCCAACTCAGTCTTCCATGAGAGAACAAAGCATATTGAGGTGGATTGCCACAAAGTGAGACAAGTTGTGGAGCGAAGAAGATTATCCTACCTTGCTACACTAGAAGTGAAGACCAGCTAGCTGATATCTTCACCAAAGGAGCAAATACTAAGTCTGTGAGTCCATCCATCCAAGATTGGGACTCATAGACCTGCCTAGATCATGATCTCCTTAAGCCATGAAGCATCTACTCTTTCCTCTTGTGTGTTTTGTCCCATTGGGTTTTCACACAAAAGGTTTTAATAAGGGATGTCTTCATGGGTTCAACAACCATGCCTTATGGTAAAGCTGAGAGAGTATTGACATGAAGACATAAGTAGAGATGGAAGTAAGAAGAGAGAAGCATCTAGGGAATGAAGATCATGTGATCCTTTCAAGCTTGTGCAAGGCTATTAGATGCAGACTTGACTCCCAAGTAAGCAACAAGGAGTTAGCTTGGATGGGAGAAGGCAAGGATTTAAATCGACCAGAAAGGAGTCCGAAGTTAAGGAGACGTTGAGCTTTGGACAGCAAGTGGGATTTAAAATAGTAAAGATCACATGATCTAAGGGAGATGGCCGTTCATGACAGGTCCCTTTCACCTCGACCAGATGCACACTTCTTTACTATTATTCTTCTTGTCTTGTTGTATCTTGCAATGTCTTTAAATATTGTATCATGTGACCAGAATCAAATCAAGGAAACAGTTCTTCCTTCTTCTCTCTTTCTACTCGTCAAACTCTCTCTCTCTCTCTCTCTCACTTACTCACTTCTTCCCTCGTTTCTTACTCTGTTCTTCATTTTCTAACACCAAGTCATGAGGATTGCCTTGATTCCCAAGGTAGATTCAAATCATCTTTGCTGCGTAATGCTCTTCCTTTGATCTCTCTTGGTCTTTCATTGCTTCATCTCAACACTCCCCTCAAGCTTGACTATGTGGAACAAGTCAAGCTTGGAAATCATGAAGCATTCCCTCATTAAAACTTAGCTAGGTAAAACCTCATGGGACAAAACCCAGCTAAGGAAAAGAGTAGAACACTTCATGAAGGGAAGAATCAGTGAGATGAGAGGTCCACGAGTCTAACTTAGGGTGTATGAACTCGCAAACCTTGATGCTAGCACTTTGGTGAAAATGTCAGCCAATTGATCTTCACTCCTTGTATAACATGGAAGTATGATCCTTTGCTCCACTGCTGCCTGACCTTGTGGCAGTCCACCTCAATGTTTAGTCCTCTCATGGAAGACACCGTTGGATGCTATGTGTATGGCTGCTTGATTATCACAGTGCATGGTGATAGGAGATGATGTCTCTATGCCCAAGTCATGAAGTAGATTTCTGATCAGATTAGCTCCCGGTCAGCTTCCTCATGGCTCTATATTCAGCCACTTGAACATGATACTATCTTTTGCTTCTTGCTCTTCCAAGTAACCAGATTGCCTCCAATGAAGGTGCAGTAGCCTGTGGTTGATCTTCTCATTACTCTATCTCCCCCAATCAGCATCACAATACCCAACTATCTCTGTTAGCTTCTATTGCATCCCATCCATATTCCCTGTCACGGCCTCTCTTAGGTACCTTAGAATCCTTTCAACCATGCTCCAATGGTGCATCTTGGGAGCTTGCATGTGTTGGCTAACTTGGTTATCGAAGCATATATCGAGCCTTGTGATAGTGAGATATATCGACTTTCCCACCATCCTCCTATAGTGCTTTACATCTCCATATGTCTTGTCTTCAATCTCCCCTCATCATCACTTTATACCCATCTTCAAGTGGTGTTTTAGCTGTTCTACCACCAAGGTCACCAGCTTCTTTTAACACGTCAAGGGTGTATTTCCTTTGGGACAGGAACAGTCCTTCCTTGGATCACACATCTCGATCCCTAGAAATACTTGAGCTCTCCCAAGTCCTTGATGTCAAATGTTGCCTTAAGGAAAGCTTTGGTTGAGTTGATTCCCTCTTTATCACTGCACTGTGATGATGATATCATCCACATAGATGAGAATGACAATGATCCCTTGCTGGCTGGTTAAGGTAAAAGGGTGTGATCAGCTTACGATTTCACAAAGCCTCTTCCATTCAGTGTTGAGCTTAGTTTGTGGTACCAGGCTCTTGGGGATTGTTTCAGACCATATATTGCTTTCCTCAGCCTCACACATTACAGGGCTTGACCATGCTTTCCATACCGGTGGTGAGCATGTATACTTCATCTTCTAGTTCACCTTGTAAGAATGCATTCTTGACATCCATTTGCCAAAGATCCCATTCCAAATTCACAGCGGGATCCTTATGGTTGTGCTTTGCTCTTGGTGCAAAAGTTTCAAGATAGTCTTCACCATACACTTGAGTGTAGCCTCTTGCTACCAGCCTGGTTTTCTTCCTCTCAGGTTTCCCATTGGCTAAGTACTTTGTTGTGAATATCGGCATGCTGGTCCCTTTATGCTGCCTTTGGGAAGTTCAGCAAAGGGTTCCATTCTTCTCCATAGCACCCATCTCTTCTCCTACTGATTCTCTCCATTCTTTTATTGCCATAGCCTCATCATATGACTTTGGTATGTACTCCTGATCCAATTCTCCAATGAGGCAGCTTGATGTTCTTGGGATCTTGAGCCAGAGCACTGCTTGCTTGTATAGGATGAGCTCTTGCTCTACATTGTAGTACACCCTTGTGTTCATCCAGGTTAGAAGGAGGATGCATTCTAGTACTTCTCCTTATTGAAATAAATAAAGGAATGACCAGAAGGAGAAGCTGGTTGATGATCAAGGATATAAGTTCATAAAGAGTAGCCAATTTGGTTGTTTTATGCAGTTGCTCCTGGCTACCACTTGACCTAACGACTTGCAGGCAAGGAATGAGTTGTGGAGGACCTTATGGATGGGAACATCTGAGAAATCAAGTAAACATGTTTGAATTTAAATAAGAGGCTGGTTTGAATTTGAAAAGAAGAAGTCACATGGGTTGCTTAGGAGAAGCGGTTGGACATCACTTTCACTCAACGGGCTGTGCAAACCTCTCTCTGTGTCTTTTCTCTACTTACAGTGCGTGCTATCCTTGTCCATATCCTCCTGGCCTCTTCCATTTCCCCATTATATTGGTTGTTTAGTCATTCCATTGTTTAATCACTTTGTTTATTGTAAGTGATTGCCTATATATAAAGCTTCGAAGACTTTAGAGGATTTAGATTGGAAACATTATGAGAATTTAAGAGAGAGTAGTGTTGGGATGAAGAAGAAGAGAGAATAAGAACACTACTTGATTCATTGATTACATTGCAACCTCATACACTCTATTTAAGGACAAACACGATCACAAGCAGCCAGGAGAAGAACAATAAAGAAATGAGTGATAGTACAAGGAAATAATAAACAAAGGGAGAGCTGCGGCAGGCTCGTTCAGCCGGTAGAAAGTGACAGCACCAGCGGTCTCCCTGCTCCTCTTTTCTCTCATAGACCAGTGACTTCTCCACCAGCAGCTCTCTTCCTTATGTCGACATTCTCCACTTCTCTTGGCAGGATTTAAATATCAAAACCGCCCATAATATCTCATCCCTTGTCTTGCAAGTCGAAGCTAGGTTTTATGTTAACTTGATCACCTTACTCTTGCCTTGATCTCTACCTTATTCTCTTCATGTCAACACTCCCCTCCGAAGCTTGACCATGTAGAACAAGTCAAGCTTGGAAGCCATGAAGCAATCCTCATTAAAACCTTAGCTAGAAAAACCCAATGGGATAAAAAGCCAAGCCAAGGAAAAGAGTAGATCACTTCATGGAGGAGAGATCGGTGACATGAAAGATCTATGAGTCCCAACCTTGGATGGATGAACTCACAAATCTTAGTGCTTGCTGCCTTTGTGAATATATCAGCTAGCTGATCCTCACTGTGATGGTAGTATTGTACTACGTTCCCGCGGCTTGTCTAACCTTGTGGCGATCCACTTCTATATGTTTGGTTCTTTCATGGGAAGGCTGAGTTGCTAGCAATGTGTATAGCGCCTGGTTATCACAATGCATAGTGATTGGTGCTGTAGTCTCCGACTCCCAAGTCTTTAAGCAGTCCTTTGATCCAAATCAGCTCACTTGTGAGTTTCCTCGTGGCTCATACTGCCTCAGCACTTGAACATGAAACCACCTTACGCTTGCTTTCTTCCAAGTTACAAATTGCCTCCAATAAATGTGCAATAACCAGTAGTTGATCTCTATCAACTCATCTCTGCCCGATCTGCATCCAATAGCCTACTCTGATTGCTCTTGTTGCAGCCCATCAAACTCCTTGCCCAGGTGCTTCTCTTAAGTACCTTGGTTCTTTCCACCATGCTCCAATGGTGCATCTTAGGAGCTTGCATATGTTGGCTCCTTGGTTGACCATAAAGCACACATCAGGTCGTGTGATGGTGAGATATATGAGTTTTCCCACCATCCTCCTATAGTGCTTTACATCTTCATACAGCTTGTCTTCTATCTCCCCTCCGCATCACTTTGTAACCTTCTTCAAGAGGAGTCTTGGCTGTTCTTCCTCTAAGTCACCAACTTCCTTAGTAGGTCAGCATTATACTTCCTTTGTGAGAGAAACAATCCCTCTTTGGATCACACATCTCAATGAGGAAGTATTTTAGCTCTCCCAAGTCTTTGATATCAAAAGTTGCCTTGAGGAAAGCTTTGGTGGATGCAATCCTCCTTATCACTACCAGTGATTATAATGTCATCAACATATATCAAGATGACAATGATTCCTTGCTTGCTTGTGAGAGTGAAAAGAGTATGATCAGCCTCAGATTTACAAAGCCTCTCCCATTCGATTGTGGTGCTCGGCTTGTGGTACCAAGCTCTTGGGGATGCTTTAGACCATAGATTGCTTTCTTGAGTCTTAACACATTGCCTGGTTTAACCATGTCTTCCATACCCTTTGGTGGGCGCATGTACACTTCATCTTCAAGCTCTCCTTGTAGAAATGCATTCTTGACATCCATTTGCCAAAGATCCCATTCCAAATTCACAGCAAGAGATAGCACAATCCTTATGGTGTGAAGCTTTGCCACTGGTGCAAAGGTTTCAAGATAATCCTCACCATAAACTTGAGTGTAGCCTCTTGCTACTAGTCTGGTCTTCTTCGGGTTTCCCATTGGCTAAGTATTTGATTGTGAACAACAGCATACTTGTAACGCCTTCTTGCCTTTGGGGCTTCGGTTTCAAACCAGGTTCCATTTCTCTCCATAGCACCCATCTCATCTCCTACTTGAATCTCTCCATTCCTTGATTGCCATAGCTTCTTCATGCGACCTTGGTATGTAGGCCTCATCAAGATTAGTGATGAATGCTTGATGATCCGGGGATATTGGGCTAGGGTGCATGTTGCTTGAGTTGGATGGGCAACTTGCTTGGCTGTTGAAATACACTCTTGTATTGATCGGTTTGATGGATGATGTCTGATTCTTGTGCTTCTCTAAGCGTGGACTTCTTACAAGCTCTTCTCCATCGAACTCTGCTCATGTGCTGATGGTTCAATGATGGTAGTTTCATCGATCATGAACCTCTTGCTCGACGGTATTAGTCCCTTCTTGACCCTCTTGATCTCCTTCTCTTGCGTCGATCCCTCTTGATCAGTATGAGGGTCCTCTTGATTCCCCTTCCGGGATTAGGATGAACACCTGTTCCTCAGCAGGCAGTTACGTGCTTTCGGACTCATGTTGATACCAAGACTCTCCATAATGTGCTTCAGATTTTGTGCTCTATCAGAGACTCCTTTGGGCCGGGTCCTTGAGCTCATCCCAATTCTTTTCATCAAAGTAGCCTCTGGACTCAACAAACTTCACATCTCGGGACACCATGACTCTCTAGTCTCGGGTACATAGCATTTGTACCCCTTTAGTGGTGGGTAGCTATGAACGCCTTGACACTTCTTGCCTCCAACTTGTTTCTATGCTCACTGGCTGTAACACAAAACACACACCCAAAGACCGCCATTAGTGCAGATGGTTTCTTTTGTTCAGTACCTCATATGGTGTAGAATCCTCGAAGCACTCTAGTTGGAGTTACGTTGATGAGATATGGCGTCATGGCGCATCACTCGAGGCGTTTAGGCATGTTGGTATAGAACATCATGGACCTGGCCACCTCCATGAGGTGCCTGTTCTTCCTCTCAGCCACTCCATTTTGTTGTGGAGTATATGGACAGCTAGTTTGATGAATGATCCCATGCTTAGCAAGATGGTTTTGAATGCACTACTTGTATATTCTCCCCGTTTAATGCGACACGAATACTTTGATCTTAACATTGAAATGATTAGTTATGTAGTTAAGGAAATTTATAAAAGCATCAAGCACTCTATCTTTAGTTTGAATCATAGTCAGCCAAGTGTATTTTGATTTTTGATCAATGAAAGTGACAAAATACTTATGATTCTCCTAGATATGCATGTGTGCAGTCCAGACATCGAGTGTATAAGATCAAAGCAATTTTCATAGATAGTAGAAGACTTAGGGAGAGAACAGTTTGCAATGCTTGCCAAGGATGCATGCTTCACAGTCATCATTTTTAAAAAACATGAGAAATAAGATGTTGATGGCGAGAATGAGGATGGCTAGCCTAGCATGCCATAATACATCATTATAAAAGCGAATTGAGCTAAAAGCAGAATTTGAAATGGTCTTGATATCTTGGCAGTACAAGTCCTCCCTTGAAACCCCTTTGCCAATCAACTTAAGAGTCTCAATATCCTGAAACATAACCTCATTAGGACTGAATATCACATTACAATTTAAATCAGTGGTCACTCTTTTAACGATAACAAATTTGGAAGCAAATGAAGGCATATAAAAGCTTTGGTTTCTCATCAAACGAGGTTAATGGTTCCTTCACCCATAATGGGAATTCTATCACCATTAGCAATTTTAACATTCCACGAGATAGGCTTAATGTTTTAATCATCTTGGCGTCACTAATCATGTGATGAGATGCTCGAGTCTATACTAATGGTTTAATCTTATCAAAGGCATTCAGATTTGTGGTAAGACCACCGGTTACCTAGACACTTTATATGATGCATTTAAAGATAAACCAAGTGTGTTAGACTCCTTTAGGGCTTTGATGAGTGCATGGAGGTCAGACTTCTTGATAGTCTCATCTTGTGTCCCTCTCATGGCTGTACCACCACCATTGGTAGCGCATTCCCATCACCAGCATTCTTTAGTCGCATTGAATTAGATGACTCTCCTCCATCACCGGAGTAATTTGCTCTTGCATCAGTTCGAACTTCGTGGCTTGAGGTGTGGGTGAAGAATCAGCACTTGTCTCTTCCATGCCCTTTCTTCTTGCGGTGGTCACACTCCCACACCTTCTTGTCACTTGGTTTGTAGTACCCTTTGTTAGCAGCGCCCTCAGCGGGATCTTACGCTCCATCGGCTTTGTTTGCAAGTATGAGTCTCCTTTACCTCCAAGAGCTCCACTTGAGCCTTGTTCCTTTATCGGCATAGCTCCTCAAAGTCAGGGAGCTTGTCACTCCTCGAGAATGTGTTTGATTAACCCACCATACCTTTGGATTGAGAGTAAGCAGAAGTGCAAACACTTTATCTTGTTCTTTTCTCTCATTCGGCACCTCGGGGTCAACACTTGATGGTCTCCGCATCTCGACTCAGCCCACAAGGATCTAAATTTCCCAAAATGTTTTGAAAAATCAGTATCCTCTTGTGTGAGGGTGTTGATAGCCCTCTTGACTTCAAACCTGCGGCTGATGTTGGAGACATTTCCATAAACTTTCTTAAGAGTGTCCCATAGCTCCTTTGAGGTTTCACAATAGGAGTATGCCTCGGGATATGTGGTGCAAGGCTGTTCGAATGATGGAAGAACCATAAGATCAGCTTGACCTTCTTTCTTTCCATCTCCTTTAGCAGCCCACATCTTCTTTACCATCCTCTCTAGGCTGGTTTGTTTTGCTCCTTGCCCTCCTGACACACTCCCAAAGACCTCTGCCTCCGAGTGCTGTCTTGACAAGCCTTGACCAACAGATAGTTTGGCCCATTCAGTGTCAGGGAATGATAACCATCTTAGTGCGAGTCTCCATTTTGGCAAATTTTGAAGCTGGAAAATAAGAACAGTGAAGAACACCAAGAACTTTGCCAAAATAGAAAAAAAAGATCGAGAGTTTGGAAATAAGAGATTTAGACTAGAAGAATAAAGGTCTCAAGAGCTTTAGAGAGCTCGATACCATGAAAGACAAGAGAAGGATTTAGATTGGAAACATTATGAGAATTTAAGAGAGAGAGTAGTGTTGGGATGAAGAAGAAGAGAATAAAGAACACTACTTGATTCATTGATTACATTGCAACCTATACACTCATTTAAGGACAAACACGATCACAAGCAGCCAGAGAAAAACAATAAAAAATGAGTGATAGTACAAGGGAAATAATAAACAAAGGGAGAGGCTGGTGGCGCTCGTTCAGCGGGTAGAAGTAGCAGCCTAGCGGTCTCCTGCTCCTCTCTCTCATGTGACTTCTCCACCAACAGCTCTCTTCCTTGTATGGGCATTCTCCTTCTCTTGGCAGGATTTAAATATCAAAACCGCCCATAATATCTCATCCCTTGTCTTGTGAGTCAAGCTAGGTTTTATGTTAACTTGATCACTTTACCTTGCTTGATCTACCTTATTCTCTTCATGTCAACATTCACCACCTCTTGTAACAATTATCCAATATCAATACAAGTTCTTTCAGTCTAATTTCGTGGCTCTCTCTCCCTTTCTTGTGTCTAAACAATATTCACAATGTAAGGAGTTTAGAGTTATGGTTTAGAGGCTGCCTTATCTCTCTTTCCAAGGCGGCTTAATACTTGTAAAACTCACTCTAAACTCTTCTTTATCTTCTCTTAAGCTCTAGCTTACTGATTCTAAATCCTCTTCATCTTAAGTACACAAACTCAAAGTGTTGTGTTACTACTGAAGGATAGATTCAAACTAGAGATTCTCGACTTTCTACATAACCAGTTTACTCTAGGATCTTGGTTGTGTAGTATAGGCGTGTGAGAGGATTCAACCACCGATTGGTTGTCTCTTCCTTTTAATGGTGAGTTCCTGTTGTATGGTTGAAGGGGATTCAGTTACAAGTTAACTGAATACTCTCTTGACATGAGACAAACACTCATGAATTCCAACAATCCTTAGCTGAACTTGGGTAGGTTCGATTACTGTTGGCTCCTCATCATTTATGGATTGTTCATCATCATCCTGCTCCTTTGCTGAACCTTCTTGCTGCTCCTCTTGATCATGAGACACTGAACTTGGACCCTCTTGGTGTTGCTGCTGTTCAGTTTGATTCCCCTCGGGAACAAGAGGAGAAGCTGGAGCTCTCATCATCAGCATCTGGTGAGTGATGGTGCTTTGTGGGTGGTGTAGGTCGCTCCTCTCTCTGGTATGCTTATACCAATACTTTCCATGATTCTCCTCAAGTTTGCCGCCCTATCTGAAGCTGATTGAGACAGAGTTCTTGACTTCCTCCCAACTCTTCTCATCATGATAGCCTTTATACTCAGCAAACTTCACATCTCTAGAGATAAGAACCCTCTGGTTTCGGTGAATAGCACTTATACCCTACGGTTTGGTGAATAACCAATGAACATTGCTCTAGTACTCCTTGGTTAGCTTGTTTCTTTGTTGTCCTGGAATCAAGACAAAACACAAGCAACCAAATACCTAAGGTGATCAATGGAGGGTTTTGTTTGTTGATACCTCATGTGGAGACTGGTCTTGTAGGATTTTGGTGGGGATTTTATTGATCAGATAACAAGCTGTCATGACAGCATCTCCCCAAAACCTCTTTGGCACATTGGTGTGGAACATCATGCTTCTTACAACCTCCATAAGGTGGCGATTCTTCCCTCAGCTACACCATTTTGCTGAGGTGTGTATGGGAGCTGGTTTGGTGAATCACTCCATGTTTGGCCAGATGTTGTTTGAAAGAATGGCTTGTATATTCCCTCCATTATCTGATCTAAAATTTTGATCTTGGCATTGTAATGGTTAGTTACATGATTGGAAGTTTATAAAAGCTTCTAACACCTATCTTTAGATTGCGAGCAATGTGATCGGTATACTTTGATTTTTCATCAATAAAAGTCACAAAATACTTATCTGTTCTCTAGAGGCACAGGGGCTGTCCACACATCAGAATGAATCAAATCAAAGCGGTTCTCATAAATAGTACTTGATCTTGTAAAACAGATTTGCAATGCTTTCCAGGATACAAGCTTCACAATCAGACTTAAACAAGATACTAGGCAACATGATGTTCAAAGCTCTAGAATGGGGTGTCCCAATCTAGCATGCCATAATACATCCTTAGGAAATCAGAAATAGAATTTAAAGCAGCAGATAAATCGGTAGCAAGCTTAGTGTCCTTGAGCAAGTATAAGTTAAGCCCTTTGTCACACCTTTGCGCAACTACTAGTCTCAGTATCCTGAAAATAAACCTCATTAGGATTGAAAATAACATTGCAATTCAAGTCATTGGTGGCTCTTTTAACAGATAGCAAATTAGAGGTGAATGTAGGCATATAAAGGCTTTAGAATCCTTGTTAAATAGTTTAAGATCTCCTACTCCTTAATAGGAACATTTGCACCATTAGCTACCATTACATAACCCTGCTGGAGCAATGTTACTAATCAGTTCTAAGTCACTAATCATATGATGACTGCACCCGAGAATCAATCCTGGCGGTTTAGAGCAGGTTTGAGCATTCGAAGCATTCAAAGATATACCATCAATGCATGCATTTAGAGATACCAAGGGTGTTACCAGAGTTCTCCTTGAGGGCTTTGATCAGTGCATCAATCTCAGACCTCTTGATGAAATCTCCATGCTGAGAACTCATAGCTTTGTAGCTGCTTGCTGCTTTGCGGCCTTCTCTTCGGTGTGTGTGGGCTGGATGGCTCCATTTCACAGTGAGCTCTTGCATCATTGTGAGAGTCACGAACCGAGGCTTGAGATGGGGATCAGAGATCCAGCATTTGTCTCTTCCATGACCGCTTCTTCTTGCAATGATCACAAACCCACACTTTCTTGTCTTACGCCTTGTAAGACCCTTGTTTTACAACACCTTCAGCTTGGTTTCCAAGGACAAGCTGCTTTTCCTCAAATAGATCCACTGACCCTTGCTCTCTTTGAATGCACTTCTTCAAGGTGAGTAACTTCTCAGCTCACAGTATGTGCTTAATCAGATCATTGTAGCTGGATGCGATGTGAGGAGTAAGGCAAAGACCTTGTCTTGCTCTGCGTTTAGAACACTTGCATCAACAGTAGCTGGCCTTAACATCTCTAGCTCTGCCCATAAGGCTCTAAACTTCCCAAAATGTTTGGTAAAGTCCAGAGTCCTCTTGTTGGAGAGAGTTAATGGCTTTCTTCACCAAATACTCTACTAAGGTTAGAAATGTTACCATAAACCTTTTGTAGAGTATCCCATATTCCTTGAGTTTCACATAGGAGTTGTTAGAAAATGAAAACGAGTAAGAACACAGCAGAGCAAGTAAGAGAGAGAGTTCGGTATGAAGAAGAGAGGAAGAACTGATTTCCTTGATTGAATTAGTAACATTACAATGTATATTTAAAGACAAATCAGGACAATGAGGACAAAGAGAATAAGCTTAAACTAATGGGAGCTGGTGATTGGTGCAGCCTGGATATCTGTCTTTCCACTGGATCACTTGAAGGGGCGTGGGTGGATGAGGTGATGGAGATGGTCTTCTCCTTGGCTGTGTAAGGCTCTAAGGATGTTTTGCTACTCAAAGACACAAGATTACCTTGTATTGTCTAAGATGGTTTCACTAGGAATTCCTTCCTTTAAGTGAGATCAATGTTCCTTTATTTGAGCGAGAAAGAGACGAAGCGGCTAAAGCTAAACTGTAAATTATTAGATTCAAAGTTGAAGAAAAACAAAAGCTGCTCCCATGTCTTTAAAAGAAATTGACAAAACCACAGAAGTAAACCAAGGTGGTTTAATTCTAATTCTAATCTAATTGTTTTGGTTTAAATTAAATGAAAACCAAATAAGCCCAGATTACATTGCAATAAAATTAAACCAACAGGCTGGTTCTTCTTTTGTTTCTTCATGGCCCACGGTGAAGTTGAGCTGCTACTTCTTGGGTCACTAAGGCCTCTCGGCGATCCATCTCCAAGTTGGTTGCATCCCACTTCCAGCCTGCCGTCCAAACTTCTCAGGCAGGTTTGTTGATGAAATCTCTTCCATTGTATCCATCTTCATAGCTGACTGAACCAATCTTGATAAAGATTCAGAGTTGGTTGCTTATACTTGGATTTAAAACTCATCCTGATTGCAAGCTGGTCGTCCATACTGATCCTTGATCATTCCTTTAATACCGAGAGGCCATATCGAGTCTCTTATCCTTCTCTCTGTCAAATACCTCATAGATCATTCGGTGAGACCTTGAAACTTCCCATTCAGCCAAGCTTTGATCGTAGCCTAGCTAGTCCATACCACAGATTCATTACCTTTAGTTTGAGCCTGATCGCGATGGTACCATCCTTCTCCTTTATAAGGATTTGTCCTCAAATCAAAGTCTTGTAAATAAATAGATCCATGATCGAGTTAACTCTAATGTGTTCTGGCCTGGCAATCAGAAATATCATCACAAATTGGAGTCTCTCGAGGTCAAACACAAAGTATTGCAATCCTTCTTCATGTCTCAACAACATCTTGGAAGTTTTCTCAATGGCAACCACTAAAGCAGATGGTTTCTCCACTCTGTTGAGCTTGAAACTGGCTGCTTCTCTCGGTTGTATTCAATCCGTGTTCCTCATAGACTTGTGTGCATATACTCTCAGCCTAGCCTCATAAGAACCCATAGGCTCCATTCTGATCTTGCAAGAACCCTTTGGATTGTCTGGTGGTCGGTGTGAAACAATCTCCATAGTTCCACTTAAGCTTTGGTCGTTCTCAGCATGTATAACAAGTTGTTCTTGCTTGAGATGATGTATCAAGTTCAAGTCATTGTCTACGCATATAGCCGCGCCTTTCTCTCCTTAACCTTGCCATAGCAGCTGGCTTGGATCACACCATCCTCTCTCCTTCAAAGGATTTGACCACAAATCCTGTTCTTGAAGTGAATGAAGTATGCAAATTAAGCTTGAAGGCTCTTTCTGTTCGAATTTTGTGACTTTTTCTAAACACACACAAGCTTCCTCACGGTTCAAAACAACTTGTTGCAGGCCATTAAAACTCTTAGATGTTCCACTAAACTGAGCTGAAGATATACCATAGGTCTGATCAGTAACTCACAAGTTAAAGTCTTAAAGTTATCACCTTGATCAACCAAAGCAACACCGGTGGAAATGTAGATGACTCTCTAGCACTCCCTCTTCTTTCTTTGTTTGATCAGGAGCGTGCCCACTGATAACTTGTGTTTCTCCTTCCTGTCGCTGCAGCAGTGGGTAAAAAGACTCTTGTTTCAGATGGTTGTCCAAGTAGTCTCCTTCAAAGAATGGTTGGTTCCACTCGATATTTTGTTCTATCTCCATGCGATACTGCTGATCTCTTCTTTCATCTCAAACAGTTTAAAAGGGGTTAGGAGAATTGCTTTGCTTCTTCAGGTGGTTGTATGGCAGGGGTTTTCAATGTATCACAATCTGGCCTCCTTTGCTGATCTTGTACCAAAGCATTGACTTCTTCTTGGATCTCTGCCTCTTTACATCTTGGAATTGTTGGCTGTGCAAATAACCAAATTGATGAGTTCTCTTTTGATCTCCACGACCATAACAAATCTTTGCCTCATCTCACGGATGTTCTGGAGCGTGCCACAACTGACCTTGATTGGCTCGTGTAACCTTTCCAAGTCAAGTTGACCATACTTCTTGGCTACAAACCTTTTCTTCATGACAGCCTTCATCTCATACCAAGAAGAAACTTGAAACTCTCAATGTGTCTCTATGGTTAGCAAGCGATGCCACCAATCAAAAGCATACCCACATAATCCAGTAGTTGCTAGCTGAACCTGCTTCTGCTGTGTACCTATGGCGGTGAAAAGAAATCCATACCCCTTTCCCATTCTAGATATGTATTTGGATCAAACTCTCCATAGAAGGGTGGAATCGGGATAACTTTTTCTCCTTTTGCAACAGCTCCCTTGTTGCTGGTTGTTTAACCTTCTCTTCATTTTTTCTATAAAGTAACATAGAAGGCTGCTGGATAGTAGATGGAAGTCGTGACTTAGGTTAAGAAAATCAAACCACTAAACCTCCAGAGCTACGATACCACTTGGTGCAGCCTGGATATCTTTGTCTTTCCACTGGATCACTTGAAGGTGGGTGGATGAAAGGTGATGGAGATGGTCTTCTCCTTCAAGGTGTAAGGCTCAGGATGTTTTGCTACTCAAAGACACAAGATTACCTTGTATTGTCTAAGATGGTTTCACTAGGAATTCCTTCCTTTAAGTGAGATCAATGTTCCTTGTGAACAGGAGAAAGCAAGAGCAAGAGCAAGCTGCTTTGTAAATTATTAGATTCAAAGTTGAAGAAAAACAAAAGCTGCTCCCATGTCTTTAAAAGAAATTGACAAAACCCTAAGTAAACCAAGGTGGTTTAATTCTCTAATCTAATTGTTTTGGTTTAAATTAAATGAAAACCAAATAAGCCCAACCAATTACATTGCAATAAAATTAAACCAACAGGCTGGTTCTTCTTTTGTTTCTTCATGGCCACAATTGAAGTTGAGCTGCTACTTCTTGGGTCACTAAGGCCTCTCAGGCGTCCATCTCCAAGTTGGTTGCATCCCACTTCCAGCCACCGCGATCCAACTTCTCCAAGGCAGTTTTGTTGATGCAAATCTCTTCCATTGTACATCCATCTTCATCCAGCTGACCCTGAACCAATCTTGATAAAGATTCAAGAGTTGGTTGCTTATACTTGGATTTAAAACTCATCCTGATTGCAAGCTGGTCGTCCATACTGATCCTTGATCATTCCTTTAATACCGGAGGCCATATCAAGTCTCTTATCCTTCTCTCGTCTAATACCTCATAGATCATTCGGTGAGACCTTGAAACTTCCCATTCAGCCAAGCTTTGATCAGTAGCCTAGCTAGTCCATACCACAGATTCATTACCTTTAGTTTGAGCCTGATCCGATCGTACCATCCCTTCTCCTTTATAAGGATTTGTCCTCAATCAAAGTCTTGTAAATAAATAGATCCATGATCGGTTAACTCTAATGTTCTGGCCGGCAATCAGAAATATCATCACAAATTGAGTCTCCAGGGTCAAACACAAAGTATTGCAATCCTTCTTCATGTCTCAGCAACATCTTGGAAGTTTTCTCAATACAAGCGGCTTAGCGGATGGTTTCTCCACTCTGTTGAGCTTGGCCTGCGCTTCTCTCGGTTGTATTCAATCCACGTGTTCCTCATAGACTTGTGTGCATATACTCTCAGCCTAGCCTCATAAGAACCCATAAAGGCTCCATTCTGATCTTGCGAGAACCCTTTGGATTGTCGGTGGTGGGTGTGAAACAATCTCCATAGTTCCACTTAAGCTTTGCGTTCTCAGCATGTATAACAAGTTGTTCTTGCTTGAGATGATGTATCCAAGTTTGCAAGTCATTGTCTACAGCATATAGCGCGCCTTTCTCTCCTTAACCTTGCCATAGCAGCTGGCTTGGATCACACCATCGATGATAGTGACCCTTCCTCAGCGGCAAGATGGGCATGTGACTTTTAATATATTCAAATCAGCCACTTGCTCCTCTTGTCCAAACTAATAGCGGTCTTCTTCCTCTTAGATCAATCCTTGGCGAGTCTCTCTTGTTTCTTCTTGCCTTCGAGGCACTCTAGGGTAGATATGCTTGAACTCCAAGGCATGCGGACAGGACTTGTGTCCCAGTTGCACATCTTACCAGTGAATCGGATGTAAGGCTCCTCTTCTCTTTGTTGATTTATGTCTTCATGTCAATACTCCCCTCGAAGCTTGACCATAAGGCATGGTTAAGCTTGGAACCCATGAAGACATCCCTCATTAAAACCTTTTGTGTGAAAAACCCATGGGACAAAACACCTGAAGAGGAAAAAGTAGATGCTTCATGGCTTAAGGAGATCATGATCTAGACCGTCATGAGTCCCAATCTTGGATGGATGGACTCACAGACCTTAGTACTTGCTCCTTTGGTGAAGATATCAGCTAGCTGGTCTTCACTTCTGTGTATGGCGGTATGATCTTACGCTCCTTGCTTGTCTCACCTGTGACAATCAATTCAATGTGTTTTGTTCTCTCATGGAAGGCTGAGTTGGATGCTATGTGTATGGGCCTGATTATCACAATGCATTGTGATTGGTGTTGCTGTCTCAATGCCCAAGTCTCTTAGCAAGTTCGATCCGGATAAGCTCGGTAAGCTTTCTCATTGCTCATATTCTGCCTCTCCGGCCTTGAACATGATACCACCTTCGCTTCTTGCTCTTCAAGTAACCAGATTGCCTCTATGAAGGTACAATAGCGTAGTTGACCTCTGTCCACTCTATCACCAGCCCATCTGCATCACAATATCCCACATCTCTGCTTAGCGTGTTGCTTGACCCATCCAAACTTGACCAGGAGCTTCCCCGATATCTCATGATCCTCTCCACCATATTCCAATGGTGAACCTTTGGTGCTTACATATACTGGCTGACTTGATTCACAGCAGCGGATGTCTGGTCTTGTAATAGTGAGATAGATCAGCTGACCATTCTTACATGTAGGTTTGAAATCACCAAAGGAGTATCATCAATCTCCCCTCACATGAACTTTGTAACCTTCTTCAGTGGTGTCTTAGCTACTCTTGCTCCAAGCTTTCCTGCCTCATTTAAAAGATCAAGTGTGTACTTTCTTTGAGATAAGAACAGCCCCTCTTTAGGCGGCATCTCAATCCACAGAAAGTACTTTAGCTCACCAAATCTTTAATATCAAAGCTAGATTAAGGAAAGCTTTAGTAGAAATGATACCTTCCACTGTTGCTTCTGTGATGATAATATCATCCACATAGATCAATATTACCACAATTCCTTGCTTGCTTGTGAGGGTGAAGAGGGTGTGATCAGCCGATTTTACAAACCCTCTTCCATTGAGAGTTATACTCAGCTTGTGGTACCAAGCTCTTGGTGATTGTTTTAGACCATAGATAGCCTTCTTCAACCTTAGCACATTTCTGGCTTGACCATGTCTTCCATACGGGAGGTGGCCTCATATACACCTCATCAGCTCTCCTTGTAGAAAGGCATTTTTGACATCCATCGCCATAGATCCCATTCCAAGTTTCTGCCAAGGAAAGCAATCCTTATGGTGTGGAGCTTAGCTCTTGGTGCAAAAGTATCCAGATAGTCTTCTCCATATACTTGGGTGTATCCTCTTGCAACTAGCCTTGTCTTCTTCCTTTCTGGCTTTCCATTTGCTAAGTACTTGATGGTGAAGAGTAGTGACTGGTGTTGCTTTCTTTCCTTTTGGAGGCTTCAGTTTCATACCAAGTGTCATTCTTGATCATAGCTCCACTTCATCTCCAGCAGACTCTCTCCACTCATCATGCTCCATAGCCTCTTCATAAGTCTTTGGAACATATTCTTGATCCAGATTAGTGATGAAGGCTACATGCTCTTGAGGGTAGCTTGCAAATGAGCAGGTTGCTTGGATAGGATGAGCCTTTGCATTCTTTGTTGAAGTATACTCTGGTGTTGATCAATTTGATGGGTCTTTCCTCACTCTGGTACTTCTTCTCAATGGTTGACTCTGTTCCTGCTCCTCATCATTTGCCTCCTGTTCTTGGACATCATTGATCTCCACTAGACGATCGGTTCTGTTCCATCTTGATCATGAACTTCTTGCTGGATCATCTTAAGGAATTTCTGGTGTTGATCCATGCTCATTTGCCGGGATCAGGATGGTGGGTCCACAATGGTGCTGCTTTTCATGGTTAATATCGGTGGTGATGGAGATGGTGCTGGTGCTGGTGCTACAGCGATCTTAGGCTGGCTGATCCCCAAATTCTCCAAAATAATTCTCGGGTTATGCGCCTATCGGATGGTCCTTGTGAGAGATCTCGGAGGTTTCCCGACTTTTCTCATCATAGTACCCTTTGATTCCACAAACTTGACATCCTTGAGACCATAACTCTTCTGGAATCGGAATGTAGCATTTGTACCCTTTACGGGTGTGAGTGTAGCCTATGAAGATGCCTTTGACACTCTTGGCCTCCAGCTTGTTTCTCTGCTCTCGGTGTCCGAGACATAGCACACACAACCAAACACCATGAGTGATCTAATGGAGGTTTGATCTTGTTTAATACCTGAAAGGAGAGCATCTTTGAGGACTTTTGTGGGGATCTGTTGATCGAATAGCAAGCGTGATCAGGCATCTCCCAAAACCTCTTTGGGACATTTGTGTGAAACATCATGCTCCTTGCAACCTCCATAAGATGTCGTTCTTTCTTTCAGCAACTCCATTTTGTTGTGGTGTGTATGGGCAGCTTGTTTGATGGATAATGCCATGGTTTGCTAGGTGTTGTTTGAATGCATTGCTAGTGTACTCCCCACCATTATCAGACTAAAATTTTGATCTTGGAATTGAAATGGTTAGTTACATAGTTAAAGGAAGTTAACAAAAGCTTAAAACTCATCTTTACTTTTAATCGGTGTGAGCCAAGTATACTTTGATTTCTCATCTATGAATGTCACAAAATATTTATGGTTTTCTCTAGATGCACAAGGAGCAGTCCATACATCGAATGCAGATCAAAGCACTTTTCATAAATAGTCATAGATTGAGGAAAAGCAGTTGCAATGTTTGCCAGAATACAAGCCTCACAAGATTCATTTTGGAAAGATAAATTAGGCAACATTAAACTCAAACACGAGCATGGGGATGGCTAATCTAGCATGCCATAACACATTACTAGCTAAAGCAGATTGAAAGCGAGGATAAATCGATAGAGTGGTGTCTTCGCAAATAAAGTTCTCCCTTGCTCACACCTTTCCAAGCACCTTACTGGTCTTAATATCCTGAAAGCAAACATCATTAGGACTGAAAATAACATTGCAATTCAGATCGTTGCTCTCTTAAGATAATAAATTTGATGTGAAGGCGGGCATATAGAATGCTTGAGACTCTTTATTAAACAAGTTTTCCTACTCCTCAATTGGAATTCTATCACCATTTGCAATCACAACTGCCTAGAGCTGGTTTAATATCATTAATCAGTTTAGCATCCCAATCATATGGTGAGAAGCTCTGAATCAATTATTAAAGGTCTATTAGTGGGGAGGCATTGTGCATAGAATTTAAAACATTAATACTTTGGTTACCGAGTTTGCATTGAGGGCTTTGATCAAGGCCTCAATGTCTGACTTCCTGATGAATGCATCCTCATGGGTGGCTGGGGAATGGCGTGGGAAGTGGAGCCACCAGTGTGGGTTGTAGAGATCAATGCCTTCCCATCATCTCCCATGCGCATGTAGCTTGGTGCTGGCTGCTCTGAGCTCTTGCTTCATGGGCTCTGGCTTAGTAGGGCTTGTTAGGCTGAGGCTGGTCTGAGATGAGGATGAAGAATCCAGCAGTTGGTCTTGAGGTGTCCTTTGTACTTGCAATGCTCACAGAGTTACTGACTTGTCTCCTCCTCCTCTTGGTTTGAAGTGAGCTTTGTTAGAGAAGCACTTTCTACCTTCTCAGCCTTGTGAACCATAGATAACTCCCTTTTCCACCACCAAAGAGTCCATCTGAGCCTATCTCCTTTTGAAGTTGAGCACACACTTCATCATAGCCATTTGAAGCTCCTTTTCTCTCAAAATGTGCTGACCACATCATTGAAGCTTGGACTGAGTGTAAAAATAGTCCAAAGACCTTGTCTTGCTCACTTGCTTCAAGTTTCAGGATCATTGGAGCTTGGCCTTAGCATCTCTAGCTCAGACCATAGCTGACTGTTTCCCAAGGTGTTTGGTGAAGTCTCCTTCTTCTTGCTGCAAGTTGATGGCTCTCTCTTCACTTCATAGATCCTGGTAAGGTTTGAAGTGTTGCCATACACTCTCGTAGAGTATCCCACAACTGCTTTGGAGTTTCACAGTGTGAGTAAGTATCCATAAGACCATCAAGGGAGCTATGCAGGATAGAACAGCACGGAGGTCTTCTGACCCCATTGCCTTCATCTACCACTACAATCTCCTTGCCATCTTCTCCTTGGGTGATGCTGCTTTGGTGCTGAACTTGAAGTAACATGCTCCCAAAGACCTCTTCCTCCAAGGGCTGCTCTGGTCATTAGACCAGGTGATGTAGTTCCTGGTCCCTTGAGTGTGCATGGTATGTGAACTGCTCGTGGTGCTCCATTTCTTCAGTGAAGCCAAGAGTATTTTGAATTTTCAAGGCTGGATTGAGATAAAGAACTCTGGAACAGAAGAACAAAGACTAGAATTAAGATAAACTCAAAAGAAAATAAATGGAGCGAGCGGAACGGTTAAGAATAAAACTCAAGAAACTCAAGAACAATTTATTATCCCTTGGATAAAAGAATCGGAGAGAATAAGAAAGTAAATGGATGAATCAAAGAAAACACGAGTTGATTCTTGAGGAAAATGAGGTCTCAAGGCGGCTCGATACCATGATAGAAAATAAAACAGAACAAACAGTAAAGTTAAAGAGAGTATGGAAAGAGAAGGAAAAGAACTGATTTCCTTGATTGAATTAGTAACATTACAATGTATATTTAAAGACAAATCAGGACAATGAGGACAAAGAGAATAAGCTTAAACTAATGGGAGCTGGTGAGATGGTGACCACTTCCTGCGGCGAGATGGGCATGTGACTTTTAATATATTCAAATCAGCCACTTGCTCCTCTTGTCCAAACTTCATCGGTCTTCTTCCTCTTCTAGATCAATCCTTGGCGAGTCTCTCTTGTTTCTTCTTGCCTTCAAGGCACTCTAGGGTAGATATGCTTAACTTGAACTCCAAGGCTGTAGACGGACTTGTGTCCCAGTTTGCACATCTTGAAGTGAATCAGGATGTAAGGCTCCTCTTCTCTTTGTTGATTTATGTCTTCATGTCAATAGGAGTAAGCTTCCAAGATTGGTGTATCAAGGCTTCCTTGAATGATAGTCAACACCATGAGATCCTCGATCCCATTTGCCATCATCAGCCGCCACCACTTCTTTACCATCCTCTCTAGGCTGGTTTGTTTAGAGGACTTGCCTTCAGCTACATGAGACCAAAGACCTCTTCCTCCTAAGGCTGTCTTAACTAGCCTTGACCACAGTAGATAGTTGACTCCATTAAGAGCAACTGGCCTTCCCTTCACCGTCCATCCATCTCAGTTCAAATCGGTTGAGAAAAGAAAAATTGTTGGTGAGAATAAAGAGAAGTGGTGGAAATGAGTAGATTTGGAAGAATGAGTTTAGAATACTGGATTTAGGTCTCAAGGCTGGAGTGCTCTGATACCATGTGAGATTAAGAGATTTAAGAGAGTTATTTTCTGGAAACCGAGAGCAAGAGACAGAGAGATAAAGATTCATGAGAGAGAGAGACTAAAAAGCTCGTTGATTGCTTGCCAAAAGTAGCTCCACAACAATATTTAAAACAAATCAGGACACAAGGAACAAGGAAAAGAATAAACAAAGAAGAGAAGAGCTGAGTGGAGCTTGAAAGGGACAACTGTAGCGTCTCTCTTCAGCCTGCACCAGCATGTGACCAAGTGGTCCACACCACTCCAGCGTTCCTCTTCAGTACCGACATCCAGCCATTATTTAATCACCTTGGACTTCTTCAACTTTGATTACATAAGGCACAGTTACATGCATCAGTTCCTTGGTTCCCAATGCATGCGGATTGCCTTGATTCCCAAGGTAGATTCAAATCATCTTTGCTTTGGCAATGCTCTTCCTTTGATCTCTCTTGGTCTTTCATTGCTTCATCTCAGAGCATGAAGAACCTCCCTCATTAAAACCTTAGTGTGAAAAACCCAGTGGGACAAAAACACTAAGGAAAAGAGTAGAGGTCTCCATGCTAGAAAGTCGAGTGAGATGTGAGTCATGAGTCCCAACTTAGAGTGGATGAACTCACAGACTTTGGTACTTGCTGCCTTGGTGAAAATGTCGCAAGCTGGTCTTCACTTCTTGTGTAACAAGGTAGGATAATTTGCTTCTCCTTGTAACCGTGTACTTAATATGTTTGGTTCTCTCATGGAAGACTGAGTTGCTGGCAATATGAATGGCAGCTTGATTGTCACAGTGGTGTGATAGGTGTGGTAGTCTCGGCCCAAGTCTCCAAGCAATCCCTTTATCCAAATCAACTTCGTTGGTAAGCTTCCTCATGGCTCATACTCAGCTTCAGCACTTGAGCATGATACAACCTTCTGCTTCTTGCTCTTCCAAGTTACCAAGTTACCTCCAATGAAGGTGCAATAACCAGTAGTTGATCTCCGATCAACTCTGTCTCACCCATCAGCATCACAGCCTATAATCTCATTGCTTCCATTGCAAGCCATCCATACACCCGACGGAGCTTCTCTCGGATATCTCATGATTCTTTTCACCATGTTCCAATGATGAATCTTGAAGCCTGCATGTGTTGACTGACTTGGTTCCTTAAGCGGAATATCTGGCCTTGTAATGGTTAGATAAATGAGTTTCAACCATTCTTACATGCTTCACATCACCATAAGGTTTGTCCTCAAACTCCCCTCTCTAAGTACTTTGTAGCCTTCTTCGGAGGTGTCTTGGCTGTTCTTCCTCCAAGGTTTCCTGCCTCAGTTAAAAGATCAAGTGTGTACTTCCTTTGAGACAGAAGAGCCCTCTTTAGAAGCGACATACTTCAATCCCAAGGTACTTGAGTTCACCTAAATCTTTAATATCAAAACAGACTTTAGGAATACCTTGGTTTCTTTGATGCCTTCTTTGTCACTGCCTGTGATGATTATATCATCTACATAGATCAAGATGACTACAATTCCTCTTGGACCAGGAAGAGTAAACAAGGTGTGATCAACTTACGATTTTCGAAGCCTCTTCCATTCGGTGTAGTACTCAACTTGTGGTACCATGCTCTTGGAGATTGCTTCAGTCCATAAATTGCTTTCTTGAGTCTTAGAACATTTCCAGGTTTTACCAGCTTCTCTAGACCAGGAGGTGGATGCATATAGACCTCATCTTCTAGCTCTCCTTGAAGAAAAGCATTCTTGACATCCATCGCCACAATTCCCATTCTAAATTTGTTGCAGTGATAGGAGGATCGGATTGTATGCAGCTTGGCTACTGGTGCAAATGTATCAACATAATCCTCTCCATATGTCTGAGTGAAGCCTCTTGCAACCCTTGTTTTGCACCTCTCCACCTTGCCATTTGGTAGAAACTTGATAGTGAACACCCACTTGCTTGACACAGCTTTCTTGCCCTTTGGGAGTTCACTTTCACACCAAGTATCATTGGTAATCATGGCCTTTATCTCATCTCCAACTGAGTTTCTCCACACCTCGAGCTCCATTGCTTCTTCATATGATCTTGGTACATCGCCTCATCTAAACCCACAATGAAAGCTTGGTGCAGATGGGAATTGCAAAGAGCATCTTGCTGAAGTGGGATGAGCTCTTGCTTGGCTGTTGAAGTAAACTCTTGTATTAACCCGGTTAGAAGGATCTTTCGTACCCTTGTACTTCTTCTCAAAGGTTGAACCTGAGCTGGTTCCTCTTTCTCCTCTTCTTGTTCATGAACTTGGGTAGTCTCATCTTGTGCACTCTCGATCATGAACATTTGAACTATGTTGCTGTTCGGTTCTTGTTCATTGCCCCGCCGGGATCAGGGTGAGTGTTCTCGGGTTGTGGAGAAGCTTCCTGAAGCCTCCTTTGAGGGTGATAGACTGATTCAAGATTCTCCATAATTATCCTCAGGTTATTGGCTTTGTCGATGCTTGAGACAGATCCTTGAGCTCATCCCAATTCTTCTCAGCATAGAACCATTTTTCTTCCATAAACTTTACATCTCTAGAGACAATTACTCTTCTTGTTTGAGTTGTAGCACTTGTATCCTTTACGTGTGGGGGAATAGCCAATGAACATACACTTCATGCTCTTTGCTTAGCTTGTCTCTTTGCTCCTTGGTATTAGCACAAAGCAGGCACATCAAACACTCTAAGGTGATGAATAGATGGTCTTTTTGATTCAGCACTTCATAAGGAGAAATATCCTTCAGCACCTTGGTGGGGATCCTGTTGATCAGATAGCATGCTGTCACCACAGCATCACTAAATCTCTTAGGAACATTTGCATGAAACATCATTGATCTAGCAACCTCCATCGGATATTCTTTCTTTCGCCACTCCATTTTGCTGTGGTGTATAAGGACAGCTTGTTTGGTGAACTATGCCATGCTGTGCCAAATAACTCTTGAAAGCATGGCTTGTATACTCTCCTCCATTGTCTGACCTTAGTACCTTCACATTAGCTTTAAAATGGTTAGTGACATAAGATTGGAAGTTCATAAATGCCTCTCTAACCACGATCCTTAGATGGGAGCAATGTAATCCAAGTATATTTAGATTTTTCATCTATAAATGTGACAAAATACTTGTGATTATCTCTAGATAGACATGGAGAGGTCCAACATCAGAATGAATTAAGTCAAAACATTTTTCATAGATTGTTAATGATCTTTGGAAACACCGATCTGCAATGCTTTCCTAAGATGCATGCTTCACATCCAGATGACTAAAGGACATATCAGGCATCATGAGTCCTAATGCGTGAGTGTGGGTGACCTAATCTAGCATGCCAAGCAGTGCTATCACATAGATTAGTACTGGTCATGCATAAAGGGCGAGAAGGAGAGTAAGAAAGCTTAGTCTTTTGGAGATGGTATAAACCATCTTTGCTGTTGCCTTCTCAATCACCTTCCCTGTCTTAAAGTCCTGAAACTTCGACATCATTAGGCCTAAAGCCACCTGACAATTCAGGTCAGCGGTGGCCTTTTCGATAGTAAGTTAGAAGCAAAACCGGGCATATAGAAGGCGTGGATTCCTATCAAACAACTTAAGGTTTCCTATTCCTTCTATCCTCACCCTATCTCCATTTGCTATAGTAACATTCCTAAGGCAGGTCTAATATCAGTAATAAGATTCCTATCACTAATCATATGATGACTAGCTCTGAATCTATTGATTGGCTTAGAACAAGGTGCCGGAGCTTTGGAGATAATAGCTTTGGCTGCTTTGATCAGTGGCTCAATATCACTAAATTTTATGGGACCATCTTTGATCATTGCATGGTTCCAACTTCCTCCTTCATTAGACTCAGTGGTGAGAGCTGAGTACATGAGACAACCATTCCAGACTTGCGCTCGACAACTTTAGTGAGTCATGCTTGACTTGATTCTCATATACTGTCTCTTCTTGACCTTAAGGGCTTTCCTTAACTTCTTTTTACCTCTTCTGATCAAGCATATTCCTCCGGAGGGAACTACCTTCCTTTCTTCTTTAAAGAGGCTGTGTGCGCAATGTTCTCTTTGAATCAACGCACACATCTTAAGCTTGGTAGCCTTTCTCCTCTTAGTATATGCTTGATTAGAGAATTGTAGGATGGGTTCAGGGCCAGGGCAGACTGAAAACTCTGTCTTGCTCTTGTCTTTCTCTCAGAACTTCGGATCTACGAGCTTGGTCTCGAACATCAAGTTCTGCCCATAAAACTGAACTTGCCAAAGAACTGATTAAACTCCATTTCATCTTGGCAGGGTTGTTGATAAGTTGCTTAACTTTAAAGACCTGCTCGGGTTGAGGCATTTCCATAAACTTTTTGTAGACTCTCCCACAGCTCCTTGGCACTTTCACAATGTGAGTAAGCTTCGGATTGATCTTGAGAGAACTCAGAATGATCTCAAGTGTTAACATATCTTCTTGAACCCACTTGTCTTCATTCTTGAACCTTGGCTGACACTCTTGAGTCATCTTTTGAAGCTTCAGCCTTCATGATGTGGATGTCCCAAAGTCCATGACCTCCCAAGGTAACTCTGGCCAATCTTGACCATACCAAGTAGTTAGACCCCTCGAGGGTCACTGGAATCAAGCTTCTCCTTTCTATTTCCATGGTTGAATTTCCTTTACCTTGGATAATAGAATGAAAAACAAATTTTCAAACTAGAAGCGAGGAAGGGATTTTTTTTTTTTGAATAACGAGTGTATGAGCTTAGAAGCTCTACTGAAGATACTCTGATAATAGAATGAAGAGAACAAAGGATTTTGAGACTAAAGCGAGGAGGAAGCGAGTAGCTGGAAGCGAGTGAATGGAAGAACTAGAAACGAGAAGAAACGAGAATGGATTTTCGCGAATTTAAAGAGGTTAGGAGCTTAGAGCTCGATACCATGTTAAATTGTGAAATTGTGAGGAGAATAGATGAGTTTAGGTAAGATTTGGGTGAAGAACAGTGAAGAACGAGTAAGAACAAGAGGATTAGTTTCGGACAGCATGAAGAATGAGGAGAGAGTAGCAATTTGAGAGAGAGTAACCAGAATGGGAGATTCATTCTCCTTAATTTTATTTCTTAGCTTGCACATTACATATATAGAAACCAGAGAGAGAAGGGACAGTGACACAAATAATAAACTAAGGGAACATTATTTAAATCGGTTAAGGTTGCCTTGAGTAGCGAGGACCTACTGCTCTCTTCTCTATTCGAACATGTGACTCTTCGGTTTGAATTCAGATCTTGCCAAACTCCTCTCCAACGTTCTCTAAGTATCTAAAGACATTATGGACGAGCTCACATCACTCCTTGTCTCCCAAGGCAAGTTAGAGGCGAGTTACTTGTGATCAGTATGCGGAATGTCTTCTCTCTCAAGTAACATCAGCCTCGATCTTCTCTTTATCTCTCTTGTCAATGCATCTCCTTCTCTTTGGTTCTTCATCTCAATATAGGTTACTTGCACTCCAAGACTGTACAAGCAGATTCAAATCTGCTTGTTCGGATGCTTCACTTGCTTGCTCTGGATTTGCTTGATATCTCATCAACTCGGCTTTATTTATCTTTATTCCAACACTCCCCTCAAGCTTGACCACGCGGGAGATCCTTGGACAAGCTTGGAACACTGAAGAAGCTCCCTCATTAAAACCTAAGTGTGGAAAACCTCATGGGATAAAACCAACACTTAGGGAAAAAGTGGAGTTCAACAATGCCTAGGGATTGGCGATGAGTCTAAGGAGTTTCAGATAACTCATGGTGGAACCCTTAAACTCTAGATCATGGCTAACTTGTGCTGCAAGGATGAACTCCATAACTTGCACACACCAACATCTCGGAACTCTCTTTTAGGCCAGTTGTGTCTCCCCTCTCTTACATTACTTGCCATCTTGAAGGGCTTAGGGACCACCAGCTTTTACTTGAGAGCTCCAACTAAGGTACCTGATACATTATCCCAAAGGTGCATCAGTTCTCAAGGCAATGCATTCAATCAGATCAAGCTCAATAACAATTTAAGTATAAGAACAATCATGAATGTATTGAGATGAGTTTGAGGTGCTTCCCTTTCATCAGTATGGTGGGGAGTGAACTCCACTTGAATCCCCTCTTTGTAAAGACACAATCTGGATCATGGAAGCTCAATCTCATGCTTGGAACTGAGAATAGAAAGGACCAAGCTTCATGGAAGGCATAGGTTCTAGATGGCTTCTTTGATCCGGTTGGTAATGAGTAATGCAAGAGTGAACTCCAGCACCAAACTCCACTTTGATCTGAGTGAACTCCACTTCTGATCTCTGGTGAGGCAATGGGCGACTTGAACCTTCAGGAGTGCTCACCATTACCCCTCCTCAAGCTTGATCCGAGAGAGTATATGTGAAGGACCAAGCTTGGAAGTGAGCAATACTGAACTTGAACCAGGGCACAACAGTCCCAACACCTGCGCTTAAGCCAACTGATCCACCCTTGGTCTCTGCTCCAATGCCTTACACCACCATTCTTCCTTGTGTGTCTCTTGAACCAGGAGCTCAACACCCAAACAGGCTGCGCTTAATTCAGCAGGTTACACACAGGTATGAGGAGATCCAGCCTGGTGGATGGTTGGTCAACTTCTGGTCTGCCTCTCCATCAATCCTCCTTGAGGTATCTTCAAAGGACAGCCGTGTTCTGGCTCAACCAAGACTTATTACCATCTGACCTCTTCTCCACAATCTCTCCATGGTGGGGAATATACATCATGTGTAGGCTCACGAACAGCATGGGAAAAATCTTCTTCTGAATTGCAATGTTATTTTCCTCCTAATGAGGTTTATTTTCAGGATCTTGAGACTAGTAGGTTGCTGGGCAAAGGTGTGACAAAGGCGACTTATACTTGCTCAAGGACACTAAGCTTGCTCTTGATTTATCTGTTGCTTTAAATTATTTCTGATTTCCCTAAGGATGTATTATGGCATGCTAGATTGGGACACCCCATTCAGAGCTTTGAACATCATGTTGCCTAGTATCTTGTTTAAGTCTGATTGTGAAGCTTGTATCCTAGGAAAGCATTGCAAATCTGTTATTACAAGATCAATACTATTTATGAGAGCTGCTTTGATTTGATTCATTACGATGTGTGGACAGCCCCTTGTGCCTCAGAGAACAGCATAAGTATTTTCAAACTTTCACATGTATTTATATCTTCTTCTATATATATATATATTAGGATTATTATTTCATTATTAAAATCGTAACTATATATATAAAGATTAGTAAAATATTGATTTATTGTCATATTCAAAGAAATTGTCACATTTCACAAATT
>CM028689.1:58827023-58891064 GCA_016771965.1 Brassica carinata
GAGAACTCAAGAAAACAGAGCAAAACTCTGTCCATTAGACCTCTTGAGCAAATTCTCTATTCTCTATATCTAATTCTCTGATTCTGGTTACTTATTCTCCACATTCTCTCATTCTCTACTAATACTCTGGTTACATCATTCTCTATTCTCTACTTATTCTCTGTTACTTGATTATCTATTCTCACAATCTCTTGTTTAGAATCTGCCTAAGGTTGTTAAAGCTCTTGAAGTTAAGATGTCATGAAAGATTTATCTTGCTTCGCCCTTAGGAAAATAAATTGTTTTGTTGCCTGAATGCTTAGTCTTGTTGATTATGATTGAGAGAGTGTTGCTAGGATAGAATCATATCTGTCCATTGCTTGTCTAAATTGTGTTTTAAAGATCAGACTTGGTGAAAACCAATGTTCTGGTCTCTTGTTGTCTACTGATGCTTGTTTTAGTGTTGGTTTTACAGATTTCCCATGTTGATCAGACCCTGCACAAGATGCATATTCCTGACCATGGAGAGATAGTTTTGAGTAGACCATGTGGCTTAAAAGCTCATATCAAGCTTGTCTCCTCCCCATACTAGGAGTCAAGCTTGAGGGCTGTAAATGAGCTTCCATGGTCTGTCAGAATCCATTGCAAGAAGCATTCAACAAGGACAGCAACAACTTGGTGTTAGAACAGATGGCCACCGAGACTACTTGACAAGATCAGGTGGAGAGTCAAGCTGAGTGGAAAGCTATGAATCAGCCCAAGGCATGGAGTTAGAACAGTTACCTTCTGGTTGGGAAGCTATGGATCAGCAAAAAGGAGTTAGAACAGTTACCTTCATTGGGGAAGCTATGAATCAGCCCATAGCATGTGTGCTTGTGCACGGTTGATGAAGCTTCAAGTTAAGAGGGCTGTTTGTCTCAAGGCATGGTGATCATCATTGGCTCTCATCTTCCAAGCTTGACCATACTCTTATTCTCAGGTCAAGCTTGAGGGAGGTGTTAAATATGAGAAGCCAATGTCCATTCTTGAAACTTATGCAAGGAAGTACCAAAACTATACTTATTCTTGTTTGAATAGGTTTGCCTTGAGAATTGATGCATGTGTGTGTGCATTGTTTGAATCAGGTACTTGGAGCTCATAATGAAGAGTCTGGTCGTGGATCAAACCCTTTGATGATGGCATGAGGTCAGAAGAAGAAAGGGGAGACAAAGAACCAGCCACATAGAGAGTTCAAGAAGTTTTGAGTATGAAGCAAAGGAAGGCATTGGTGCTTGCTTTCCATTGAAGTAAGGCCATGATCCAGAGTCTAAGGAGTCCTTCAAAATCATCTTAAACTCCTTAGACTCACTGGCCAATCCCTAGGCTGAGGGTAGTTGCACTCTTTTTCCCTAAGTGATGGTTTTATCCCATGAGGTTTTCCACACTTAGGTTTTAATGAGGCAAGTGCTCTCAGTTCCACTGCCAAGGATCTCCTATGGTCAAGCTTGAGGGGAGTATTGAAATAAATAAAGGATCCAAGGATATAAGTGTTAAGTTGTGGAGTTGATAATAAGAGAGTAGAAGAGATGAGCATTGAGGGAAAGAGATGATATGAGAGTTGGGCACATTTAGGGAGAGAGATACGGACTGCGGACTGTGTAATGGACATGTGCGGACTACCTCGACCAAGACCACTTCAGATCATTGTCTAAGCACATTTCTGAATGTGCAAAGATAGGAGCACAAGGTGTGCGGATAGGCGTGTCCGTACATGAGGTTACCGTGCGGTGAAAGGCAAATGGTAAATGGGAAGAAGGCGGTCAAGTGAGACTTGAAGAGTATCGATGGAGAAGGAAGGTTGGGATGGCCTTGTGACCGTTTGGGGATAAAGCGAGTTGCTCTTCCTTCCAGCCGAGCCAGGCTGTAAAGGAGTGAAGCGTGTGACACATCTGGTCCATTCATTTCAAACAAGCTCCATCACCCATTGACTACACGCGCTTAGACTAGTGATTAAGACTAAATGTATGGTCGATACCTAGCTCTCTTCCATCTATATATTGTAAACCTCAGCTCATTAATAAGATCAAGCAAGTATTGAGACACTCATCTCTTCTCTCAAATACATTTCCCTTATACATTCTTCAAACTTCGATTAATACTTGCATAAACAACATATACACATTCAAATCTCTAAAAATAATATGGTATCGAGCCAGGTTGAAAGACCTCGGTTAGGTGGGTGAGCTGGGAAGATTGAAGTTGAAGCCTTTGAAGAATCTTCTTAGTGTTCTTGGCGTCGCTATCAAGCTTGTTTCTTGGTGGTTCGTTGAAGCTGTGAAGACTCAAGCCGGTTTGTTGATACTCGTTGTGGGCGGTTGAAGCTTTGAAGATACAATCCTGGTGTGTTGAAGATCCAAGCTTAACTTCGTTGAAGAAAGATTGATACTTTGGTGGTTGTGTGAAATCTTAGTGAAAGTTCAATACTTTGGTGAAAGAAAGGGTGTGTCTTTACTATGGATAGTGGAGGAAACATGAATATGAAGGTTGCGGTTTGTTTCAAAGGAAACAACTTGACTTGTGGTCGGATGGTGAAGACTCGGCGGTGGGAATGAAGGGCTTGTGGAAGCACATCACTGAAGGTGAAGCTCAAAGCTAATCACTCAAGGAGAGGGTGAAGGAGAAGCTACTCAAGATGCGGTTGACAAATGGGAACAAGAAGACATGCTGGTTCATATCGTTTCAAAACTCACTTGATCCAGCAATAGATGCTTACAGCTCTGTGAGTCAGCTAAGGAGCTTTGGGACACCTTGAAGAAGGTGTATGGAAACATCTCAAACCTGGCAGGGTGTATGAGGTTAAGCAGCGTTGAACCACTTGGTTCAAGAAGATATGGAGTTCACTAAGCACTTGGGAAAGTTCAGATCACTCAAGTAGGCTAGAAATGTTGAGGCCTAGTACTACTATGTGTGATGAGCTCAACAAGAGGAGAGAAACAAGATAAGGTGTTGGGCTCCTCTTAACACTAAATCCGGCATATCAAGGGTTAATCCAACACTTACTAAGGAGGGAGAGCCTGCGGATCTTGAAGCTTGTGTGAGGATCAAAAGGAACAAGGTACCATTGGGCTTTTGGAAAGAAGCGAGCTTTGGTGAATCAAGCAGCTCAAGTAGAAACAAGAGGAGCTCCTCAAGCCAACAAAGCGGCTCAAGGAAGGTATGAAGATAGGAGGTTCAATGGAGACTGTGATCATTGCAAGAAGCATGGACACAAGAAAAGCGGTGTTGGATTCTCCATCCTCACTGGCCGCAAAGTTCATGAAAGATCGTGAGAAGAGAGCTCACAGGCTGAAGGATCAAGTGGTACAAACACCAGTAAGGAGGCAAATGAAGAAAGGTCCATGGCTGCTTACTCTGGTGGAACAAATGAGGAGTCAATGATCAAGAGTATCTCAAAAGTCTGATCTTGATGCCCCATCAAACTCTTCAAGGAAAATGGTAACATTAAGGGTTTAACTTTTGGTGCTAGATTGATAGACAATGGGATTGAGATGGATAGATATACTAGGATGCTAGATAGCTTAAAACACTTGCATGATCATTCTAGTCTTGCGAACAATGCTAGGATTGAACATGCATTTAAACCATCTAGTATTCTTGCTCTTTGCCAAACTTGTCATTACTAGACCTTTAGTGATTGATTCGGATGCACTCACCACATGATAAGTGACACTAGTCTAATACAAAATGTTGTGCCTGCCACTGGACATGTGATGATTAGAATGGTGATAAGATACCTATCAAAGGCATAGGAAGTCTTAAGCTCTTTGATAGGGATTCTAAACTTTGTATATGCAATTTTACCTCAAACTTGTTATCTGTTAAGAGATGTGCCACTGATTTAAATTGTAATGTCATCTTCAGCCCTAATGATGTTAAGTTTCAGGATATTGAGAGCAACAAGCTTATTGGAAAGGAGTGACCAAAGGAGACTTATATTTACTTGAAGATCTTGCTCACTTTTACGATCGTTGCTGTTTATTTACTTACGTTTCTGCTCTAGTCTAAGTAATAATGCATTGTGGCATACTAGACTAGGACACCCTCATAATAAGGCTTTTAAACTGATGGTGCCAGGTGTTTCTTTTGAGAATAAAGATTGTGAAGCTTGTATTTTAGGCAAGCATTGTAAAGCTGTTTTCCCAAACTCTTACTTGTTTATGAAGCTGCTTTGATCTGATTCATTCGATGTTTGGACTTCACCTTGTCTATCTAGGGATAATTTCAAATATTATGTTACTTTCATTGATGAAAAATCCAAATACACCTGGTTAACCTTAATTCCAACCAAAGATAGGGTGCTTGATGCATTTAAAAGTTTTCAATCATATGTGACTAACCATTACAATGCCAAGATAAAATTTTCAGATCAGATAATGGGGAGAGTACCTTGGACATGCTTTCAAGCATCATCTTTCACAGCATGGTATCTTGCATCAAGCGAGTTGTCCTTACACCCCTCAGCAAAATGGAGTAGCGAGAGGAAGAACAGGCACCTCATGGAAGTGGCAAGAACCATTATGCTACAGTCAAAGGTTCCCAGAGGTTTTGGAGTGATCTGTGACCACAGCTTGCTACTGATAAGCAGAACCCCAACTTTAGTCCTTCAAAGCAAATCTCCATTTGAGGTATTGAACCAATCAAGCCATCCCTAGAGTATATGCGTGTGTTTGGTTGCTTGTGTTATGTGATGGTTGCAAGTGAGATGAGAAACAAGCTTGAAGCAAGGAGTGTGAAGGCCATGTTTATTGGTTGCACCAAAAGGAAATTACAAATGTTATGATCCTAACACCAGTGTGTTAGTATCAAGGAAGTGAAATTCATAGAAGAAAGAGAGGGTACTATGAGGAGCAGAATCAAGATGATCTGAAGGATCTTACGGTGATAGATCTTCAGTATTGAGAACAATCCTAGAAGGGATGGGAATCGCGTGGATCACCAGGGTCCGACTAATGGGAATCATCAGGTTAATGGGCATCATCAAGGCAGCCGGGATCAGCGAACACCACACCTTGACCATGAGGGGAGATGAATCGGTAGAGCAGAAGAGAGCTCTAGTTCTCATGATCAAGGTGTAGAAGTGGTTCATAATGATAGTGGGGCTGAAGAAGTGGGTGATCAAGGCGGTGGAGCTGAAGAAAGTCAGCCAGTGATGGAGCTGAAGCAAGTCGACTAGGTGAAGAACGGATAGCGGTGGGAATGGAGAGGAAATGCAACAGTCTTCTCGAGCCACAGCCTGCCTGAAGAAGTACAAGAGTAAGGAGAGATCCATCTAACTGGGTAAACACAAGGGTGTATTACAATGCTCAGCGGTTGAGCATCCATCTCAGCGGTGTGCTCATTTGCACACTTTCTGAAGAACATCAAGCATTCACGGTGAGATTAGATGAGAGCTATGTTCCAAGGAGTTATGAGGAAGCAATGCTGATTCAAGAGTGGAGGGACTTCGGTTAATGATGAAGCAAATGCCATGATAAAGAATGATACTTGGTATGAAAGTACTTTACCAAAAGGGAAGAAGGCGTTCATGTCATGAAATGGATTTTACCATCAAGTATTTACCTAATGGGAAGATAGATAGAAGGAAGACTTCGGCTGGTTGCTGGGGATTCACTCAAACCTATGGAGAGGACTATATAGACACATTTGCACCAGTTGCAAAGCTTCACTATCGAGTAATGCAATACATTGCAGTGAACTTGGAGTGGGAACTGTGGCAAATGGATGTGAAGAATGCTTTCTTGCAAGGAGAGCTTGAAGATGAAGTCTACATGCTACCACCACGGGTCTAGAACATTTGGTTAAGAAGGAAATGTGTTGAGACTAAAGCTATCTATGGGCTTAGCGTCTCCAGAGCTTGGTACTACAAGCTTAGTTCCACCTGAATGGGAGGGGTTCAGAAGTGTGAACTTGACCATACTCTCTTCACCCTCACTACAACCTCAGGTATCATATGTATCCTTGTCTACGTTGATGATATTATCATTACTGGTTCTGATAAAACAGGAATTCAAGAGACTAAGGACTTCCTCAAGTCAGTATTTGAGATAAAAGATTTAGGAGAGATGAAATACTTCCTTGGGATTGAGTTGTGCAGATCCAGGAAGGGTTGTTTATCTCTCAAAGGAAATATACACTTGATCGTTGAAAGATGCAGGTGTAGAAGAAGGAAGATAGCTAAGATGCCTATGGAGGATGCTTACAAGGCTCCATTGAGGGGAGATTACAGATACCAAGCGTTCAAGGATCCAAAGCTGTATAGGAAGCTGGTGGGGAAGCTCATATATCGTTATCACTTTCGGCCAGATATATGTTTTCAGTAAATCAAGTCAGCCAGCACATGCAGGTGCCTAAGGAGCATCATTGGAGGATGGTGGAGAGGTTACTGATGTATCTGAATGGAACAAGGAGCCTTGGCATTTGGATGGGTTGCAACAAGTCTTGAAGTGGTGGGGTATTGTGATGCAGATTGGGCAGGTGATAGAGCTGAAGATCAACCAGTACATTGCACATTCATTGGAGGTAACCTTGTCACATGGAAGAGCAAGAAGCAAAAGGTTGTATCATGCTCTGGCGAGAAGCTGAATATCGAGCAATCTTGAAGCACCAAAATGAACTTGTGGATCAAAGGGATACTGAAACATGTGGAGGTTGATCAAGCTACACCGATACTATGCTGCGTGACAATCAAGCTGCTATTCACATAGCATCAAACTGATGTTTCATGAGAGGACATATAGAGGTGGATTGCCACAAGATTAGACAGATGATCATGCTTGGAGTGGTATTACCATGTTACACAAGGAGTGAAGATCAGTTGGCTGATGTGTTCTAAAAGCGGCAAACGAGAAAACAATGGAGTCCATCCACGTTAGTGGGCCTCATTGACTTAAGAGGTAGCAACTAAATACTCTCTGCTGAGATGTCTCTTTTCCTCTTCAAAGGTTTTGTCCCAAATGGGTTTTCCTTGTTGAGGTTTTAATGAGGAGACGATCAGCATTCTTGACTTGTTCCACATGGTTGACTTGAGAAGTGTTAAGTTGTGGAGTTGATAATAAGAGAGTAGAAGAGATGAGCATTGAGGGAAAGAGATGATATGAGAGTTGGGCACATTTAGGAGAGATGCGGACTGTCTGGGTGTACGGACATGTACGGACTACCTCGACAAAGACTTCAGATCATTGTCTACATTTCGAATGTGCAAAGATAGAACCTGAGGTGTCGGATAGAGTGTCGTACATGAGGGTTACCGTGCGGTGAAAGGCAAATGGTAAATGGGAAGAAGGCGGTCGAAGTGAGACTTGAAGAGTATCGATGGAGAAGGTTGGGATGGCCTTGTGACCGTTTGGGGATAAGCGAGTTGCTCTTCCTTCCGCACGAGCCAGGCTGTAAAAGAGTGAAGCGTGTGACACATCTGGTCCATTCATTTCAAACAAGGCTCCATCACCCATTGACTACACACGCTTAGACTAGTGATTAAGACTAAATGTATGGTCGCCTAAGCTCTCTTCTATATATTGTAAACCTCAGCTCATTAATAAGATCAAGCAAGTATTGAGACACTCATCTCTTCTCTCAAATACATTTCCTTATACATTCTTCAAACTCGATTAATACGCAACATATACACATTCAAATCTCTAAAAATAATAATAAGTTCATAAAGAAGCTAATTTGGTTACGTTTTGTACAGATTTGCTCCAGCTACCACTTGACCTAACCTGACTTGCAAGGCAAGGAATGAGTTGTGGAGGACCTTATGGACGTGGGAACCTCTGAGAAGTAAAGGAAAAAATGTTTGAATTTAAATAAGAGAGTCTTGTTTGAATTTGAAAGAAGAAGTCACATGGGTTGCTTTGGAGAAGCATTTGGACTGTCCTTTTCACTCAGGCTGTGCCAACCTCTCTCATGTCTCTTTCTGCTTCTGGTGGTGCCTCCCCTTGTCCATATCCTCTGGAGTCTTCCATTTCCCCATTATATTAGTTGTTTAGTGTTCCCTGATTTAATCTTTGTTTATTGTAAGTGATTGCCTATTTAAAGGCTTCACCACTCTTGCAAGTTATCGATTATCAATACAAGTTCTCTCAGTCTAATTTCGTGTCTCTCTCTCTTGGCGTATAAACAATATTCACAATGTAAGGAGTTTAAGTTATGGTTTAGAGGCTGCCTTAACTCTCTTTCTAAAGCATACTTGTAAAACTCACTCTAAACTCTTCTTTATCTTCTCTTAAGCTCTAGATTACTGATTCTAAATCCTCTTCATCTTAAGTACACAAACTCAAAGTGTTGTGTTACCTGAAGGATAGATTCAAACTAGAGATTCTCAGCTTTCTATAACCAGTTTACTCTCTAGGATCTTGGTTGTAGTATAGGCTGTGTGAGAGGATTCAACCAAGTTGGTTGTCTCTTCCTTTAATGGTGAGTTCTCTGTTGTATGGTTGAAGGGGATTCAGTTACAAGTTAACTAATACTCTTGACATGAGACAAACATTCATGAATTTCAACAAAAGAAGAATTTAAATTTTTCAAGGCTGGATTTGAGAGAGTTGCTATGGAACTGAGAGAACTAAGTCTGAATCAAGATAAACTCTCAAGAAATGAAATGAGACAGAACAGAGTAAGCACAACCAAGAACAGAATGAAAACTCAAGAACACTCAAGAACAGTTTTATTATCCACGGATAAAAGAATTGGGAGAGAATTTTAGGAAACTAACAAGATGAATCTGAAGAGAAAGGTAAGTAAAGAGTGTTTATGGAAGTGATTGAGGTTCTCAAGAGCTTAAAGCTCGATACCATGAAAGAAAATGAAGAACAGAGTAAAACAGAGTAAGAACGAGTGGAGTGATGGGGAACCAAACAGAGAGAGAGAGATGAGAGAGTTTGCAAAGAGTAAAGAGAAGGATTTTATTTCCTTGATTTATTCAGAGTGCACATACAATATTTATAAGCAAGACAATGGACATCAGGATAAAGAGAATACAATAAAGAAATGCATTCTGGCCGAGGGACAGTTACAGCTCCTAAACGGTCTCCAAGCCTGCACATCCTTAAGTAGAACATGTGATCTTCCCATTTAAATACTCTTCTTGCTTCAGACAAATCCCAACGGCTCCTTGACTTTCTGAGCTCAATATTGGCGAGTTTAAACCTCCTTGCTTCTCAAGGTTGGTTAGGTTAAGCTGAAGATACTTGTGTCTCAAGTATTGTAGGATGATATCTCAATCTGCCGCGATTAGTTTCTTTTCCAAGTCTCCTGATCATCCTTTATCCTTGTCTCCTTATTTCCAATACTCCTAAGCGGCTGGACCTCTTCTACAAGCTCTTCTCCATCAGACTCTGCCTCATGCTCATGTACTGATAGTTAAATGTGACTAGTTTCATCCTGATCATGAACCTCTTGCTCCTGACCAGTATTAATCCCTTCTCGACCCTCTTGATCTTCTTCTCTTGCATCTGATCCCTCTTGATCAGTATGAGAACCCTCTTGATTCCCCTTCAGGAATAGGATGAACCACTTGCGCATCCTTTTGCTCCTCAACAGGCACTGGTGTTGTACTAAGACTCATGTTTATACCAAGGCTCTCCATGATGTACTTCAGATTTTGTGCTCTATCCGAGGCTCCTTTGGACAGGTCCTTGAGCTCATCCCATTCTTTTCATCAAAGTAGCCTCTGATTCAACAAACTTCACATCTCGTGACACCATAACTCTCCTAGTCTCGCACATAGCATTTGTACCCCTTTGAGTGGTGGAGTAGCCTATGAACACTGACGCTTTTGCCTCCAACTTGTTCCTATGCTCACCTGGCTGTAAACAAAGCACACACACCCAAAGACACGTTAGTAACCTATAGATGGTTTTTTTGTTCAGTACCTCATATGGTGTAGAGTCCTCAAGCACTCTAGTTGGAGTCCGGTTGATGAGATGAAGCAGTCATGACCCATCACCCGCGTGCAGCATGTTGGTATAGAACATCATTGACCTAGCCACCGCCATTAGGTTCCTGTTCTTCCTCTCAGCCACTCCATTTTGTTGTGGAGTGTATGGACAGCTAGTTTGATGAATGATCCCATGCTTAGCAAGGTGGTGTTTGAATGCATTACTTGTATATTCTCCCCATTATCGACCTGAATACTTTGATCTTAACATTGAAATGATTAGTTATGTAGTTGAAATTAATAAAAGCATCAAGCACTCTATCTTTAGTTTGAATCATAGTCAGCCAAGTATATTTCGATTTTTATCAATAAATGTGACAAATTACTTGTGATTCTCCTTAGATATGCATGGTGCAGTCCGACATCGAGTGTATAAGATCAAAGCAGCCATAGATAGTAGATGACTTAGGGAAGACAGCTTTTGCAATGTTTGCCAAGGATGCATGCTTCACAGCCATCATTTTTAAAAGAAACATGAGGTAGTAAGATGTTCAAGCACGAGAATGAGGGTGGCCTAGCCTAGCATGCCATGATACATCATTATCTAAAACAGAATTGAACTAAAAGCAGAATTTGAAATGGTCTTGATATCTTCAAGGTACAAGTCCTCCTTTGTAACACCTTTGCCAATCAACTTAAGAGTCTCAATATCCTGAAACATAACTTCATTAGGACTGAATATCACATTGCAATTTAAATCGTGGTCACTTTTAACGATAATAAGTTTGAAGCAAATGTAGGCATATAAAAGGCTTTGGTTTCTATCAAACAGCTTTAATAGTTCCTTCACCCATAATGGGAATTCTATCACCATTAGCAATCTTAACATTTCCTAAGATAGGTTTAATATTATTAATCATCTTAGGCCACTAATCATGTGGTGAGGGGCTCCTGAGTCTATTACCAATGGTTTAATCTTATCAAAAGCATTCAGATTTGTGGTAAGAGCACTAGGTGCACTAGACACTTTATATGATGCATTTAAAGAGGAACCAGTGTGTTACCAGACTCCTTTAGGGCTTTGATGAGTGCATGAAGGTCAGACTTCTTGATAGTCTCATCTTGTGTCGCCTCATGGCAGTACCACCACTGTAGGTAAGCACATTCCCATCACCAGCATTCCTAGTGCGCATTGAATTAGATGACTCTCCTCCATCACCGAGAAGTTAGCTCTGCATCAGTTCTGAACTTCGTGGTTTGAGGTGTGGTGAAGAATCCAGAACTTGTCTCTTCCATGCCCTTTCTTCTTGCAGTGATCACACTCCCACACCTTTTGTCACTTGGTTTGTAGTAGCCTTTGTTTGCAGCCTTCAACATGATCATCTCCGCTCCATCAACTTTGTTTGCAGTATGAGGTCTCCTTTACCTCCAAAGAGCTCCACTGATTTCCGCTCCTTTGTATTCGACATAGCTCCTCAAGGTCTGGGAGCTTGTAAATCCTCAGAATGTGTTTGATTAAACCACCATACACGGATTGAGAGTAAACAGGAGTGCAAACACTTTATCTTGTTCTTTTCTCTCATTCAGCACCTCAGGGTCAACACTTGATGGCCTCAGCATCTCCAGCTCAGCCCACAAGATCTAAACTTCCCAAAATGTTTAGAAAAAATCTGTATCCTCTTGTGTGAGGGTGTTGATAGCCCTCTTGACCTCAAACACACGGCTGATGTTGAGACATTTCCATAAACCTTCAAGTGTGTCCCACAGCTCCTTTGAGGTTTCACAATAGAGTATGCCTCCAAAATATGTGGTGCAAGGCTGTTCAATGATGGAGAGAACCATAAGATCCGCTTTGACCTTCTTTCTTTCCATCTCCTTAGCTGATCACATCTTCTTTACCATCCTCTCCTAGGATGGTTTGTTTTGCTACCTTGCCCTCCACAACACAATCCCAAAGACCTCTGCCTCCTAGTGCTGTCTTGACAAGCCTTGACCATAACAAATAGTTTGGCCCATTCAGTGTCACGGGAATGACAACCATCTTGGTATGAGTTTCCATTTTTGGCAAATTTTGAAGCTGGAAAATAAGAACAGCTGAAGAACACAAAGAACTTTGCCAAAAATAGAAAAAAAAAAGGTCAGAGAATTTTCGGAAACACAAGAGATTAGACTGGAAGAATTAGGTCTCAAGAGCTTTGAAGCTCTGATACCATGTTAGACTGTAAGACTTAAGAGATTTAGATGAGAATCATTGTGAGAATTCAAGAGAGAGAGAGCTAGGGTTTGCGGATTAGAAAGAGAGAAAGAGAGAATGAGGAACTCTTATTTTCCTTAATTATAAATGGTCTACATACAACATATATTTAAAGGCCAATCAGGCAAGTCAAGACAATAAGAATTAGAATAAACTAAGCTGGTCTTCTCAAGGTGCTGGCCGGGATAGTGACAGGTCATGAATGGCTCCTTAGGCAAGCTTCACATGTGACTTCTATTATATTTAACTCTGGCCGACATCTCCTTCTTGTCTTGACCTTCCAACGGTCTCCTCTCCTCATAAACCACTTCAAGACAAGGTACATGATCACTCCTTGCTTCCTCATACGGTTTGTTAGATTGAGCCTTTGAGAGAATGCTTTGAATCACAAGTCAACGACTAAGCTCATTCTGCTTATCTAATCCTATTGATCTTCTTATGCCTTCATGTCAACAGAAGCTCCATGGCAAAGGGACTTACTCCTGAGTGATGTCAATGAGTCCAAGCTTTGGATAGATGGACTCACACACCTTTGTACTCGAGGCCTTGGTGAAGATATCTTGGTGTAGCCATGACCAGAGACAAGGAGGAGGAGCTGAGGAGAGTGATGAGGAAGAGCCAAGTGATGAACCAAGTGAAGAGATGACCTTAAGAAGGGAGTGAGGCTGATGATATTGAAGAGAACCAGCACCAGAGAGATGTATCAAGTGGACTAACCAATGTATGGAGTGGACCAGGACTAGATCAAGACTGAGAGAACAAGAGAAGAGTCTCCTGCCTTGCTCCAAATCGGGGTTGGTCCAAGGAGGGAAGATCAAGATAAACCAGCTTGTTGGTTCAATTTAATTGCAATGTATTGGGCTTCTTATTTGGTTTTCATTTAATTTAAACCAAAGACAATTAGGATTTTATTAAACCAATTTCAATTGGATTAGATTAGAATTAGAATTAAACCAGCTTGGTTTACTTCTTAGGGTTTTAACTTGTTAAAGCCAAGGGGACTTTGTTTTCTCAACTTTGAATCTAATAATTTACAGCAGCTTGGCTTGCTCTTGTCTCTTGCTTTCCTGTTCAGCTAAAGGACCATTGATCTCACTTAAAGGAAGGAATTCTAGTGAATCCATCTTAGACAATACAATTGTGAGATTAAGAGATTTAAGAGATTTATTTGCTGGAAACCGAGCAAGAACAAGAGAGAGAGATAAGAGAATTCATGAGAGAGAGAAGCAACTAAAGAGCTCTTGATTGCTTGCCAAAAGAGTAGCTCATACATGTTGGAATGAAGAAGGAAGAAGCAGTAGCGAGAGTGATCAAGGCCCATGTGCAAAGATAGGTAAAAGAAATGATCACAGAATGCACAAGAAAGATCATGAAGTGTGCAATGTCCGGTCAGCCTTGAATCACTAAAAGGAGAATGTGCAAAGTCAGGATCAAGATCAAGAATGTTCAAAGTGAGGGTTTGATAAGTTGGTGCAAAGTCGGAATTCCTGGCTCACAAAGACCAAGAAAAATCATCAAGAAAAGAATATATCCGTTGGGCCAGGAGATCAGTTTGAATTCAAACTGAGATCACATGTCAACTTGACCAAAGAGCTGTTAGGACCTGTCATTGTCTCTCATTCTCGACGTGCTCAGTCTTTCCCAGCCAGCCTGCCCCTTCCGATTCCCCACAATATTATTTGTTTACTCATTCCCTGCTTTATTAGTTGTTTAATGTGTTTGTTTGTCTTGTAACTTTGGCTATAAAGCCATTCATCATGTATCACGAAATTGTGTTGAGAGGGGAGTTCCCTTTCTTCTTCACCATTCTCTGGTCTCATTTCAATCTCTCTAACTCTGGTTTCTCTATTCTCACAAACAGTCTCATATAATTCTCTTAAACTCTCCAGAATCTCTCATACTCTTTGAAGTGAAAGTTAACTCTCTCCTTCACCAATTCTCTCTCATTCTGGTTACTTTACTCTTCATACTCTCTATTCTCTTGTTACCCACGAGCTCAGTCTCACTCACACTCTCAAACACTCTTATTCTCTGTTTGCATACAATCTGTCCAGCAAACTCATTCTCTCTCGCTTTCAGCTCTTTCTCTTGTTCTGTCTCAACCAGACTCTCACATACACTCACACACCTTAATCTATCTATTCTCACAATACAACAATATTTAAAGAGCAAATCAGGACACAAGGAGACAAGGAAAAGAATAAACAAAGAGAAGGAAGAGCTATGAGTGGAGCTTGAAAGGACAGCACGCCAACGCTCTCTTCAGCCCTGCACAAGCATGTGACCAAGTGGTCCACACCACTCCCACGCCTCTTCAGCCTTGCCGACATCCAGCCATTATTTAATCACCTTGGACTTCTTCAACTTTGATTACATAAGGCACATTAGTTGCACATCGTTCCTTGGTTCCCAAGTTCAGACGGATTGCCTTGATTCCCAAGGTAGATTCAAATCATCTTTGTTGGCCAATGCTCTTCCTTTGATCTCTCTTGGTCTTTCATTGCTTCATCTCAACATTCTCAAGCTTGACTATGTGGAACAAGTCAAGTTTGAAATCATGAAGCATTCCCTCATTAAAAACTTAGCTAGGTAAAACCTCATGGGACAAACCCCACTAAGGAAAAAGAGTAACACATGGGAAGAATCAGTGAGATGAGAGGTCCACGAGTCCTAACTTAGGGTGTATGAACTCGCAAACCTTGATGCTAGCAGCTTTGGTGAAAATGTCAGCCAATTGATCTTCACTCCTTGTATAACATGGAAGTATGATCCTTTGCTCCACCGCCTGTCTGACCTTGTGGCAGTCCACCTCAATGTGTTTAGTCCTCTCATGGAAGACACTGTTGGATGCTATGTGTATTGCTGCTTGATTATCACAGTGCATGGTGATAGGAGATGTCTCTATGCCCAAGTCATGAAGTAGATTTCTGATCCAGATTAGCTCATGGTCAGCTTCCTCATGGCTCTATATTCAAATGACTTGAACATGATACTATCTTTTGCTTCTTGCTCTTCCAAGTAACCAGATTGCCTCCAATGAAGGTGCAGTAGCCTGGTTGATCTTCTGTCCACTCTATCTCCAGCCCAATCAGCATCACAATACCCAACTATCTCTGCTTCTATTGCATCCCATCCATATTCCCCCGCCTCGCTTCAGGTACCTTAGAATCCTTTCAACCATGCTCCAATGGTGCATCTTGGGAGCTTGCATGTGTCTAACTTGGTTGACTGCAAAGCATATATCAGGCCTTGTGATAGTGAGATATATCAGCTTTCCCACCATCCTCCTATAGTGCTTTACATCTCCATATGTCTTGTCTTCAATCTCCCTCACGCATCACTTTATACCCATCTTCAAGTGGTGTTTTAGCTGTTCTACCACCAAGGTCACCAGCTTCTTTAACACGCCAAGGGTGTATTTCCTTTGGGACAGGAACAGTCCTTCCTTGGATCTACACATCTCAATCCCTAGGAAATACTTGAGCTCTCCCAAGTCCTTGATGTCAAATGTTGCCTTAAGGAAAGCTTTGGTTGAGTTGATTCCCTTTATCACTGTCCTGTGATGATGATATCATCCACATAGATGAGAATGACAATGATCCCTTGCTGGCTGGTTAAGGTAAAAGGGTATGATCAGCTTCTGATTTCACAAAGCCTCTTCCATTCGTTGAGCTTAGTTTGTGGTACCAGGCTCTGGGGATTGTTTCGACCATATATTGCTTTCCTCAAAGACATTACAGGCTTGACCATGCTTTCCATACCAGGTGGTGGGCGATGTATACTTCATCTTCTAGTTCACCTTGTAAGAATGCATTCTTGACATCCATTTGCCAAAGATCCCATTCCAAATTCACAGCCGAGAGAGCAGATCCTTATGGTGTGTAGCTTTGCTATGGTGCAAAAGTTTCAAGATAGTCTTCACCATACACTTGAGTGTAGCCTCTGCTACCAGCCTGGTTTTCTTCCTCTGTTTCCCATTGGCTAAGTACTTTATTGTGAATATCAGCATGCTGGTTACTGCCTTCTCTTTGGGAAGCTCAGCTTCAAACCAGGTTCCATTCTTCTCCATAGCACCCATCTCTTCTCCTACTGATTCTCTCCATTCTTTTATTGCCATAGCCTCATCATATGACTTTGGTATGTACTCCTGATTCTCCAATGAAAGCTTGATGTTCTTGAGGATACTGAGCCAAGGAGCACACCGCTTGTATAGGATGAGCTCTCTCTGCATTGTAGTACACCCTGTGTTCATCCAGTTAGAAGGAGGATACCGGATTCTAGTACTTCTCTTAGGTGAACTTGGGTAGATTCTGACCTCCTCATCATTTATGGATTGTTCATCATCATCCTGCTTCATCGCTGAACCTTCTTGCTGCTCCTCTTGATCATGAGACACCGAACTTGGACCCTCTTGGTGTTGCTGCTGTTCAGTTTGATTCCCCTCAGGAACAAGAGGAGAAGCTGGATCACATCAGCATCCTGGTGAGTGATGGTCTTGGCCGTGGGTGGTGTAGGTGCGCTCCTCTCTACTGGTATGCTTATACCAATACTTTCCATGATTCTCCTCAAGTTTGCAGCCCTATCTCGAAGCTGATTGAGACAAGTTCTTGACTTCCTCCCAACTCTTCTCATCGATAGCCTTTATACTCAGCAAACTTCACATCTCTAGAGATAAGGACCCTCCTGGTTTCTGGTGAATAGCACTTATACCCCTTCTGGTTTGGTGAATAACCAATGAACATTGCTCTAGTACTTTGGTTCTAGCTTGTTTCTTTGTTGTCCTGGAATCAAGACAAACACAAGCAACCAAATACCCTAAGGTGATCAATGGAGGGTTTTGTTTGTTCAATACCTCATGTGGAGACTGGTCTTGTAGGATTTTGGTGGGGATTTTATTGATCAGATAACAAGCTGTCATGACAGCATCTCCCCAAAACCCTTTGGCACATTAGTGTGGAACATCATGCTTCTTGCAACCTCCATAAGGTGGCGATTCTTCCTCTCAGCTACACCATTTTGCTGAGGTGTGTATGGGCAGCTGGTTTGGTGAATCACTCCATGTTTGGCCAGATGTTGTTTGAAAGAATGGCTTGTATATTCCCTCCATTATCTGATCTAAAATTTTGATCTTGGCATTGTAATGGTTAGATACATGATTCTGAAAGTTTATAAAAGCTTCTAACACCCTATCTTTAGATTGAAGCAATGTGATCCAGGTATACTTTGATTTTTCATCAATAAAAGTCACAAAATACTTATGCTGTTCTCTAGAGGCACAAGGCTGTCCACACATCGAATGAATCAAATCAAAGCAGCTTCTCATAATGGTACTTGATCTTGTAAAACAGATTTGCAATGCTTTCCTAGGATACAAGCTTCACAATCAGACTTAAACAAGATACTAGGCAACATGATGTTCAAAGCTCTAGAATGGGGTGTCCCAATCTAGCATGCCATAATACATCCTTAGGGAAATCAGAAATAGAATTTAAAGCAACAGATAAATCAGTAGCAAGCTTAGTGTCCTTGAGCAAGTATAAGCCCTTTGTCACACCTTTGCCCAGCAACCTACTAGTCTCAGATCCTGAAAATAAACCTCATTAGAGGAAAATAACATTGCAATTCAAGTCATTGGTGGCTCTTTTAACAGATAGCAAATTAGAGGTGAATGTAGGCATATAAAAGGCTTTAGAATCCTTGTTAAATAGTTTAAGATCTCCTACTCCTTAATAGGAACCTTTGCACCATTAGCTACCATTACATGACCCACGGCTGGAGCAATGTTACTAATCAGTTCTAAGTCACTAATCATATGATGACTAGCACCAGAATCAATCACAAGTGGTTTAGACAGCTTTGAGCATTCTGAAGCATTCAAAGATATACCATCAATGCATGCATTTAGAGAGATACCAAGGGTGTTACCAGAGTTCTTGAGGGCTTTGATCAGTGCATCAATCTCAGACCTCTTGATGAAATCTCCATGCAGAACTCATAGCTTTGTAGCCTTGTTGCTCATGCCTCTTCAGTGTGTGTGGAACTGATGGCTCCATTTCACCAGAGAAGTGAGCTCTTGCATCATTGTGAGGAGTCCTGAACTGAGGCTTGAGATGGGGATGCAGATCCAGCATTTGTCTCTTCCATGACCCTTCTTCTTGCAATGATCACAAACCCACACTTTCTTGTCTTCTCCTTGTAAGACCCCTTGTTTGCAACACCTTCAGCTTGGTTTCCAAGGACAAGCTCGCTTTTCCTCCAAATAGATCCACTGACCCTTGCTCTCTTTGAATCAAGCACACTTCTTCAAGAGTGGGTAACTTCTCAGCCTGAGTATGTGCTTAATCAGATCATTGTAGCTTTGATGCAGGTGAGAAGTAAGGCAAAGACCTTGTCTTGTTCTCTTCATGCTTAGAACACTTGCATCACAGTAGCTGGCCTTAACATCTCTAGCTCTGCCCATAAGGCTCTAAACTTCCCAAAATGTTTGGTAAAGTCCCAGTCCTCTTGCTGAGAGAGTTAATGGCTTTTTCATTTCAAATACTCTACTAAGGTTAGAAATGTTACCATAAACCTTTTGTAGAGTATCCCATAGTTCCTTGAAGTTTCACAAGAGGGAGTAAGCTTCCAAGATTGGTGTATCAAGGCTTCCTTGAATGATAGTCAACACCATGAGATCCTCCTGATCCCATTTGCCATCATCAGCCACCACCACTTCTTTACCATCCTCTCCTAGGCTGGTTTGTTTGGAGGACTTGCCTTCAGCTACATGAGACCAAAGACCTCTTCCTCCTAAGGCTGTCTTAACTAGCCTTGACCACAGTAGATAGTTGACTCCATTAAGAGAACCTGAACCTTCACCTTCACCTTCCCATTGTCCATATCCATCTCGGATTCAAATCAGTGAGAAAGAGAAAAATTGTTGGTGAGAATAAAAGAGAAACAGAGTGGAAAATGAGTAGATTTCATGAGTGATGATGGATCTAGATGGATGAGATTAAGAGATTTAAGAGATTTATTTGCTGGAAACCCAGCAAGAACAAGAGAGAGAGATAAGAGAATTCATGAGAGAGAGAGAGAAGCAACTAAAGAGCTCGTGATTTTACAAAAGAGTAGCTCATACAACAATATTTAAAGAGCAAATCAGACACAAGGAGACAAGGAAAAGAATAAACTGAAAGAAAATGAAGAACAGAGGAAGAACAATGAAGAATGTGAGAGAGAGAGATGAGCTCGTGAGAGAGAGAGAGAGAGAGTTTGCAAAGTAATAAGAGAAGGATATGATTTCCTTAGATTATTTAGTTCACAATGTTACAATATTTAAAGGCAGAGAAATGGGATACAAAGAGAATAATACTAAAGAAATGTGTTGCAAACTAGGCTGAAAGTGACAACACCGAACGTTCTCTCCTCTCTCTCCTCTAAATGGAACATGTGACTTTGGCCAATTTAAAACTCCAACTTGCCTCTGATCTTTGCCAACGGTCTGATTGACTCTTGAGCAAGCTGGACGAGTTTGAACTCTGCCTTGCCTTCCAAGGTAAGCTAGGTTGTATTGGCTTCCTAGTCAAGGTTGCACGGAATGGAGTCTACACCAAGTCATCTTCTTACACTGATGCATCTCTTTTTTCTATCTCCATGACTCCATGTCAATACATGTCTTCATGTCAATATTTCTCAAACTTGACCATAGATATTGGTTTGGAACCCATGAAGACATCCCTCATTAAAACCTTTTGTGTGAAAACCCAATGGGACAAAAACACACAAGAGGAAAAGAGGATGCTTCATGGCTTAAGGAGATCATGATCTAGCCAAATCTATGAGCCCCAATCTTGGATGGATGGACTCACAGACTTTGGTGCTTGCTCCTGGTGAAGATATCAGCTAGCTGGTCTTCACTTCTAGCAGTAGCAAGGTAGGATGATCTTCTCGCTTCTACGCCTGTCTAACCTTGTGACAATCCACTTCAATATGCTTTGTTCTCTCATGAAACACTGAGTTTGAAGCTATATGAATGGCTGCCTGGTTATCACAGTGCATTGTGATTGGTTCTCTCATGTCTCTGCCCAAGTCCCTAGCAAGTTTCTGATCCAAATGAGCTCACTTGTCAGCTTCCTCATGGTTCTCTTCAGCACTTGAACATGATACCACCTTCTTCTTTGCTCTTCCAAGTAACTAGATTGCCTCCTATGAAGGTGCATAGCCTGTTGTAGACCTCCCGTCTACTCTATCACGCCCAATCTGCATCAAGATCCTACAATCTTCTGCTCTTGTTGCAACCCATCCATACACCTTGACCAGAGCTTCCCTTAGATATCTTAGAATTCTTTCCACCATATTCCAATGATGAACTTTAGGGGCTTGCATATGCTGACTGACTTGGTTCACTGCAAAGCAAATATCTGGTCTTGTGATGGTAAGATAGATCAGCTTCCCAACCATTTTTCCTAGAGTTTGAAGTCTCCAAATGGTTCATCTTCAAACTCCCTCACGCAAGACCTTGTACCTTCTTCTAGTGGTGTCTTGGCTGTTTCTAAGCTTTCCTGCCTCACTTAAGATATCAAGTGTGTACTTTGAGATAGGAAGAGCCCTCTTAGAGCTGCATATTTCTATCCCTAGAAAGTACTTTAACTCACCCAAATCTTTAATATCAAAAGCAGATTTAAGAAAAGCTTTAGTTGAGATGATACCTTCCTTGTCATTTCCTGTGATGATGATATCATCTACATAAATTAGAACCGCCACAACCTTGCTTGCTGGTGAGGGTGAAGAGTGTGTGATCAGTTCTGATTTAACAAACCCTTTCCATTGAGGGTTGTACTCAACTTGTGATACCGTGCTCTGGTGATTGCTTTAATCCATAGATAGCTTTCTTCAATCTTAGGACATTTCACTTGACCATGTCCTCCATACCAGGTGGTGGTCTCATGTAGACCTCATCTTCTAGCTCACCTTGAAGAAAGGCATTTTGACATCCATCTGCCATAAATCCCATTCCAAGTTCACAGCAACCAAAGTAGGATCCTTATGGTGTGGAGTTTAACGGTGCAAATGTGTCTAGTCTTCACCATAGACTTGAGTGTATCCCCTTGCCACTAGTCTTGTCTTCCCTCTCTGGTTGTCCATTTGCATTGTACTTGATGGTGAAAAGTAGGTGGCTGTGACTTCTTTCCTAGGAAGCTCAGCCTCATACCAAGTATCATTCTTGATCATGGCTCCAACTTCATCTCCAAAGAATCTCCACTCATCATGCTCCATAGCTTCTTCATAAGTCTTTGGAACATAATCTTGATCCAGATTGGTGATGAAGGCTACATGCTCGAGGGTAACTAGCAAAGGAGCAGGCTGCCTCGATAGGATGAGCTACTGCATTGCTGTTGAAATATACTCGTGTTAATCCAATTTGATGGATCTTTTCTCACTCGTACTTCTTCTTAATGGCTGAATCTGCTCCTCTATCACTGCCTCTTCCTGTCCTTGATCACCATCACACTGATCATCACTAGACTGATCAGATTCTGCTCCATCTTGATCATGAGCTGAGCTGAACCATCTTCCGGTGCTTCGGTGTTGGTTCATGCTCATTGCCCCTCAGATCAGGATGGACTGGTTCCACACTTGGTGCTGCTTCTTCATTGTTGACAGCAACTGGTGGTGATGGGTGGTTCTAGGCTCAACGCCCTCTAGGCTGAGTAATGCCTAAACTTTCCAATGGTTCTCGTGGTTTGCCCTATCGATGGTTCCTGTGAGAGATCTCTAAGACTTTCCCAGCTCTTCTCACTATAGTACCCTTGATTCTACAAACTTCACATCCCTTGAGACCATCACTCTTCTTGAATCTGGTACATAACACTTGTATCCTTTCCGTGTGTGAGAGTATCCTATGAACATAGCTTTGATACTCTTGGGATCAAGCTTGTTCCTTTGTTCACCTGGTACCAATACATACACACACACCCAAACACACAAATGATCTATGGGAGGCTGAGTCTTGTTTAATACCTGAAATGGAGAGACATCTTTGAGGATTTTGGTAGGAATCCTGTTGATAAGATAGCATGCGAAACCACGATCTCCCCAAAATCTCTTTGGGACATTGGTGTGAAACATCATGCTCCTTGCAACCTCCATAAGATGGCGATTTTTCCTCTCAGCCACTCCATTTTGTTGTGGTGTGTATGGGCAGCTGGTCTGGTGAATAATACCATGTTTTGCTAAGTGTTGTGTGAAGGCATGGCTAGTGTATTCTCCCCCATTATCGACCTAAAAATTTTTATCTTGGAGTCGAAATGGTTAGTGACATAGTTTTGGAAGTTTATAAAAGCTTCTAGGACCCTATCTTTGCTTTTAATCAGTGTGAGCCAAGTATATTTTGATTTCTCATCTATGAATGTCACAAAATATTTATGATTTTCTAGAAACACAAGGTGAAGTCCAAACATCAGAATGAACTAAATCAAAAACAATTTCATGTATAGTCATATGATGAAGAAGAAGTTTCATTTTGCAAAGATAGATCAGAACTAAAAGCATGAGAATGGGGTGGCCTAATCTAGCATGCCATAACACATCATTAGCTAAAACGTATGCATTAAAAGCATAAGTAGAATCTGATCTAAGCTTGGTATCAAGGAAATACAGCTCTCCCTTGCTTACACCTTTGCCCAGCATCTTACTGGTCTTAATATCCTGAAAGCACACATCATTAGGACTAAAAATAACATTGCAATTTAAATCATTAGTTGCTCTTTTCACGATAAAAGATTAGAAGCAAAGGCTGGCATGTAAAAGCTTGAGATTCTTTATCAAACAGATTCAGATTTCCTACTCCTTCTATGGAATCCTATCACCATTTGCAATTACAACACTTCCTAGGGCAGGTTTAATATCACTAATCAGTTTAGCATCCCTAATCATATGATGAGAAGCTCCCAATCAATGATCAATGGCCTAGCAGGTGGAGATGCATTATGAATAATTTAAAGCATTAATATTTTGGTTACCAGAGTTTGCATTGAGAGCCTTGATCAAGGCCTCAAAGTCTGACTTCCTGATGAATGTTTCCTCCTGAGATGGTTGAGATAAGGCGTGAGAGGTGGATCCACCAGTGTGGGTTGTAGAGGTCAAGGCTCTTCCATCATTTCCCACATGTAGCTGGGTGCTGGATGCTCTCGAGCTCTTGCTTCATGGACTCTGGTCTATATTTATTTGCCAAGCTGGCCTGAGATGAGGATGAAGAATCCAGCAGTTGGTTTTGGAGTGGCCTTTGTACTCTGCAATGCTCACAAGTTACTGATTTGTCTCCTCCTCCTCTTGGCTTGAAGTGAGCCTTGAGCTGAAGCACTTCCACCTTCTCCACCTTATGCCATGGATAAGTCTCCTTTCCACCTCCAAAGAGTCCATCTGAGCCTATCTCCTTTGTAGCTGAGCACATACCTCATCATAGCTTGGAAGCTCCTTTCTCTTAAATGTGTCTGACCACATCATTGAAGTTTGCTGAGTGTGAAGAGCAGTCCAAAGATCTTGTCTTGCTCACTGGCTTCAAGTGTCTCGTGGTCATTGAGCTTGGCCTTAGCATCTCCAGCTCAGACCAAAGCTGGCTATACTTCCCAAGGTGTTTGGTGAAGTCTCCTTCTTCTTGCTGCAAGGTGTTAATGGCTCTTCACTTCATAGATCCCGTAAGGTTTGAAGTGTTACCATACACTCTTTCAGAGTATCCCACAACTGTTTTGAGTACAGTGTAAGTGTCCATAAGTGGACCATCAAGAGAGCTATGCAAGATAGACAGCACCATGAGATCTTCCTGACCCCATTTGCCTTCATCTACCACTACAATCTCCTGCCATCTTCTCCTTGGGTGATCTGCTTGAGCTGAACTTGAGATAACATGCTCCCAAAGACCTCTTCCTCCAAGGGCTGCTCTGGTCATCCTGGACCAGGTGATGTAGTTCCTGGTCCCTTGAGTGTACATGGGATAAGAACAGCTCGTGGTGCTCCATTTCTACAAAGGCCAAGAACAATTTTGAATTTTTATTGGATTTGAGAGAATTAAGCTCTGGAAATGAGAGAACTTAAGTCTAGAATCAAGATAAACTCTCAAGAAAATGAAATAGAGACAGTAACAGAGTGAGTACAGCCAAGAACACTCAAGAACAGAGTTTTATTACCCAATGGATAAAAGAAATTTGGAGAGATTTTAAGAAAATAACCGTGATGAATCAAGAGAAAGGTAAGTAAAGAGTGTTTAAGTGATTGAGGTTCTCAAGAGCTTAAAGCTCGATACCATGAAAGAAAATGAAGAACAGAGTGAAGAACAATGAAGAACAGAGAGAGAGAGATGAGCTCGTGGAGAGAGAGAGAGAGAGAGTTTGCAAAGTAATAAGAAAAGAAGGATATGATTTCCTTAGATTATTTAGTTCACAATGTTACAATATTTAAAGGCGCAGGAAATGGATACAGAATAATACTAAAGAAATGTGTTGCAAACTAGGCTGAAAGTGACAACACTGAACGGTTCTCTCCTCCTCTCTCCTCTAAATGGAACATGTGACTTTGGCCAATTTAAAACTCCAACTTGCCTCTGATCTTTGCCACCGGTCTGATTGACTCTTGAGCACAAGCTGGACGAGTTTGAACTCTCTGCCTTGCCTTCCAAGGTAAGTTAGGTTGTATTGGCTTCCTGTGTCAAGGCTGACGGAATGGAGTCTACACCAAGTCATCTTCTTTACACGCTTGATGCATCTCTTTTCTTCATCTCCATGACCTGTCACATGTCTTCATGTCAATATAAACAAGAGAAGGAAGAGCTGCAGTGGAGCTTGAGGACACACCAACGCCTCTCTTCAGCCTGCACAAGCATGTGACCAAGTGGTCCACACCACTCAACGCTCTCTTCAGCCTTGCCGACATCCAGCCATTATTTAATCACCTTGGACTTCTTCAACTTTGATTACATAAGGCACATTAGTTGACATCAGTTCCTTGGTTCCAAGTCTCCAGACGGATTGCCTTGATTCCCAAGGTAGATTCAAATCATCTTTGCTGGCCAATGCTCTTCCTTTGATCTCTTGGTCTTTCATTGCTTCATCTCAACATTCCCCTCAAGCTTGACTATGTGGAACAAGTTGTTAAAATCATGAAGCACCTCATTAAAAACTTAGCTAGGTAAAACCTCATGGGACAAAACCCCAGCTAAGGAAAAAGAGTAGAACACTTCATGGGGAAGAATCAGTGAGATGAGAGGTCCACAGTCCTAACTTAGGTGTATGAACTCAAACCTCGGAGCAGCTTTGGTGAAAATGTCACCATTGATCTTCACTCCTTTGTATAACATGGAAGTATGATCCTTGCTCCACAGTCAGCCTGACCTTGTGGCAGTCCACCTCAGTGTTTAGTCCTCTGGAAGACACTGTTGGATGCTATGTGTATGGCTGCTTGATTATCACAGGCATGGTGATAGAGATGATGTCTCTATGCCCAAGTCATGAAGTAGATTTCTGATCCAGATTAGCTCATCGGGTCAGCTTCCTCATGGCTCTATATTCAGCTCTCACGACTTGAACATGATACTATCTTTTGCTTCTTGCTCTTCCAAGTAACCAGATTGCCTCCAATGAAGGTGCAGTAGCCTGTGGTTGATCTTCTGTCCACTCTATCTCCAGCCCAATCAGCATCACAATACCCAACTATCTCAGGCTTCTATTGCATCCCATCCATATTCCCTGTCCCCGCCTCTTAGTGTACCTTAGAATCCTTTCAACCATGCTCCAATGGTGCATCTTGGGAGCTTGCATGTGTTGGCTAACTTGGTTGACTGCAGCATATATCAGGCCTTGTGATAGTGAGATATATCAGCTTTCCCACCATCCTCCTATAGTGCTTTACATCTCCATATGTCTGTCTTCAATCTCCCTCACGATCACTTTATACCCATCTTCAAGTGGTGTTTTAGCTGTTCTACCACCAAGGTTCACTTCTTTTAACACGCCAAGGGTGTATTTCCTTTGGGACAGGAACAGTCCTTCCTTGGATCTACACATCTCAATCCCTAGGAAATACTCTGAGCTCCCAAGTCCTCATGTCAAATGTTGCCTTAAGAAAAGCTTTGTGAGTTGATTCCCTTTATCACTGCCTGGATGATGATATCATCCACATAGATGAGAATGACAATGATCCCTTGCTGGCTGGTTAAGGTAAAAGGGTGTGATCAGCTTCGATTTCACAAAGCCTCTTCCATTCAAGTTGAGCTTAGTTTGTTACCAGGCTCTGGGGATTGTTTCAGACCATATATTGCTTTCCTCACCTCAGCACATTACTAGGCTTGACCATGCTTTCCATACCAGGTGGTGGGCGATGTATACTTCATCTTCTAGTTCACCTTGTAAGAATGCATTCTTGACATCCATTTGCCAAAGATCCCATTCCAAATTCACAAACCTGAGAAATAGATCCTATGGTGTGTACTTTGCATCGTGCAAAAGTTTCAAGATAGTCTTCACCATATACACTGAGTGTAGCCTCTTACCAGCCTGGTTTTCTTCCTCCTCGTGTTTCCCATTGGCTAAGTACTTTATTGTGAATATCAGCATGCTGGTCAACGCCTTCTCGCTTTGGGAAGTTCAATTTCAAACCAGGTTCCATTCTTCTCCATAGCACCCATCTCTTTCTCCTACTGATTCTCTCCATTCTTTTATTGCCATAGCCTCATCATATGACTTTGGTATGTACTCCATCCAATTCTCCAATGAACGCTGATGTTCTTGAGGATACCGAGCCAAGGAGCACACCGCTTGTATAGATGAAGCTTCTCCGCATTGTAGTACACCCTTGTGTTCATCCAGCCAAGGAGGATACCGGATTCTAGTACTTCTCCTTATTGAAATAAATAAAGGAATGACCAGAAGGAGAAGCTGGTTGATGATCCAAGGATATAAGTTCATAAAGAGTAGCCAATTTGGTTCTCGTTGCAGACTTGCTCCACAAGCTACCACTTGACCTAACCTGACTTGCAAGGCAAGGAATGAGTGTGGAGGACCTTATGGACGTGGGAACATCTGAGAAGTCAAGTAAACATGTTTGAATTTAAATAAGAGAGGCTGGTTTGAATTTGAAAAGAAGAAGTCACATGGGTGCAAGAGAGAAGCACTGACTGCCACTTTCACTCAACCGTGCTGTGCAAACCTCTCCCGCTCTCTTTCTACTTCTGGTCGTGCCTATCCTTGTCCATATCCTCCTGGCCTCTTCCATTTCCCCATTATATTAGTTGTTTAGTCATTCCATTGTTTAATCATGCTTATTGTAAGTGATTGCCTATATAAAGGCTTCCACCACTTCACAAGTTATCCAATATCAATACAAGTTCTTTCAGTCTAACTGGCTCTCTCCCTTTCTTGTGTCTAAACAATATTCACAATGTAAGGAGTTTAGAGTTATGGTTTAGAGGCAGCCTTATCTCTTCCTTAAGGCAGCCTAATACTTGTAAACTCACTCTAAACTCTTTCTTTATCTTCTCTTAAGCTCTAGCTTACTGATTCTAAATCCTCTTCATCTTAAGTACACAAACTCAAAGTGTTGTGTTACTACAGAAGGATAGATTCAAACTAGAGATTCTCAGCTTTCTATAACCAGTTTACTCTCTAGGATCTTGGTTGTAGATAGTCGCTGTGAGAGGATTCAACCACCAGCTTGGTTGTCTCTTCCTTTAATGGTGAGTTCCTTGTATGGTTGAAGGGGATTCAGTTACAAGTTAACTGAATACTCTCTTGACATGAGACAAACACTCATGAATTCCAACAATCCTTAGCTGAACTTGGGTAGGTTCTGATTCTCGTTGGCTCCTCATTTATGGATTGTTCATCATCATCCTGCTCCATCGCTGAACCTTCTTGCTGCTCCTCTGATCATGACACTGAACTTGGACCTCTTGGTGTTTGCTGTTCAGTTTGATTCCCCTCAGGAACAAGAGGAGAAGCTGGAGCCATCATCAGCATCTGGTGAGTGATGGTCTTGGCCTGTGGGTGGTGTAGGTGCTCCTCTCACTGGTATGCTTATACCAATACTTTCCATGATTCTCCTATCTGAAGCTGATTGAGACAAGTTCTTGACTTCCTCCCAACTCTTCTCATCATGATAGCCTTTATACTCAGCAAACTTCACATCTCTAGAGATAAGAACCCTCCTGGTTTCTCGTGAATAGCACTTATACCCCTTCCGGTTTGGTGAATAACCAATGAACATTGCTCTAGACTTTGGTTCTAGCTTGTTTCTTTGTTGTCCTGGAATCAAGACAAAACACAAGCAACCAAATACCCTAAGGTGATCAATGGAGGGTTTTGTTTGTTCAATACCTCATGTGGAGACTGGTCTTGTAGGATTTTGGTGGGGATTTTATTGATCAGATAACAAGTCACATGACAAAGATTCCCCAAAACCTCTTTGGCACATTGGTGTGGAACATCATGCTTCTTGCAACCTCCATAAGGTGGCGATTCTTCCTCTCACCTACACCATTTTGCTGAGGTGTGTATGGGCAGCTGGTTTGGTGAATCACTCCATGTTTGGCCAGATGTTGTTTGAAAGAATGGCTTGTATATTCCCTCCATTATCTGATCTAAAAATTTTGATCTTGGCATTGTAATGGTTAGTTACATGATTCTGAAGTTTATAAAAGCTTCTAACACCCTATCTTTAGATTGCAGCAATGTGATCCAGGTATACTTTGATTTTTCATCAATAAAAGTCACAAAATACTTATGCTGTTCTCTAGAGGCACAAGGGCTGTCCACACATCGAATGAATCAAATCAAAGCAGTTCTCATAATAGTACTTGATCTTGTAAAACAGATTTGCAATGCTTTCCTAGGATACAAGCTTCACAATCAGACTTAAACAAGATACTAGGCAACATGATGTTCAAAGCTCTAGAATGGGGTGTCCCAATCTAGCATGCCATAATACATCCTTAGGGAAATCAGAATAGAATTTAAAGCAACAGATAAATCAGTAGCAAGCTTAGTGTCCTTGAGCAAGTATAAGTCGCCTTTGTCACACCTTTGCCCAGCAACCTACTAGTCTCAGATCCTGAAAATAAACCTCATTAGAGGAAAATAACATTGCAATTCAAGTCATTGGTGGCTCTTTTAACAGATAGCAAATTAGAGGTGAATGTAGGCATATAAAAGGCTTTAGAATCCTTGTTAAATAGTTTAAGATCTCCTACTCCCTTAATAGGTATTGAAATAAATATAGGAACGACCAGAAGAAGAAGCTGGTTGATGATCCAAGGATAAGTTCATCAAGAGAAGCCAATTTGGTTCTGTTTTGTACAGACTTGCTCCACAAGCTACCACTTGACCTAACCTGACTTGCAAGGCAAAGAATGAGTTGTGGAGGACTTATAGACGTTGGGAACATCTGAGAAGTCAAGTAAACATGTTTGAATTTAAATAATAGAGGCTGGTTTGAATTTGAAAAGAAGAAGTCACATGGGTTGCTTAGGAGAAGCAAATGACCTGCACTTTCACTCAACCAGGCTGTGCCAACCTCTCTCTCCTGTCTCTTCGCTTCTGGTCGTGCCTCCCCTTGTCCATATCCTCCTGGACTCTTCCATTTCCCATTATATTAGTTGTTTAGTGTTTCCCGATTTAATCTTTGTTTATTGTAAGTGATTGCCTATATAAAGGCTTCACCACCTCTTGTAACATCTATCCAGTATCAATACAAGTTTCTATCAGTCTAATTTCGTGGCCTCTCTCCCTTACTTGTGTTCTAAAAAATAGTCACAATGTAGAAGGCTTAGAAGTCATGGTTTAGAGGCTGCCTTAACTCTCCCTCTCTTAAGGCAGCTTAATACTTGTAAAACTCACTTAAACTCTTCTTTATCTTCTCTTAAAACTCTAGATTACTGATTCTAAATCCTCTTCATCTTAAGTACACAAACTCAAAGTGTTGTGTTACTACAGAAGGATAGATTCAAAATAGAGATTCTCACTTTCTATAGCCGCTTACTCTCTAGGATCTTGATTGTAGTATAGGCTGTGTGAGAGGATTCAACCACCAGCTTGGTTGTCTCTTCCTTTAATGGTGAGTTCTGCTTTATGGTTGAAGGGGATTCAGTTACAAGTTAACTGAATACTCTTGACATGAGACAAACACTCATGAATTCCAACATGGTATCGAGCTTTGTTGCTCTTCTTTGGGATTAAACTCACCCATTGTCTCTCTGTTTTGAAAAATATTTTCTCTCCCACTGATATAAGTGTTAGCTTGGTCAAGTACTTGTTAGTATCTTCAATCAAGCTTCGAGGAAGGGAAATATTTAGAAAATGCTTCACCATTATGCTTTATCCATTGGATAATAGCTTGTTCTTTATGGAGCATCTCTTTGACCAAGGACGATCGCTTTTGATCCATTGGTTTCTTTGTTGTGTGAGCCATAGAAAACACTTGTTTATGTGTTATTTTGATGGTTCTCTTGTTGAAAGCCTGGAAAACATCAGTTCATGAGTTATTCCAGTGGCACTTGTCCAAGATCAGTGAGCAAATTAATTGTTCAATGGTCCATTGTGTTTCAGCTACTAAAGCACCAAACTCTTGATGAGTATTGATGCTCCTCGGCTGTTTATGCTTCCAAGAAAACTCAAGAAAACAGAGCAAAACTCTGTCCATTAGAACTCTTGAGCAAATTCTATTCTCTATTCTCTCATTCTCGATTCTCGTGTTACTTATTCTCCATCATTCTCCTATTCTCTGCTACTAAAACTCGTTACATCATTCTCTATTCTCTATTTATTCTCTGGTTACTTTTACTCTTGTTACTTAATTCTCTTGTTGCCTGAATGCTTAGTCTTGATGATTAGGATCCGAGAGTGTTGCTAAGATAGAATCTTACGATATCTCATCCATTGCTGCTGTGCTTATTTAAATTGTGTTTTAAAGATCAGACTTGGTGAAACCAATGCTCGGTCTCTTGTTGTCTAATGATGCTTGTCTTAGTGTTGGTTTGACAGATTTCCCATGTTGATCATCGAGCCTGCACAAGATGCATATTCCCACCATGGAGAAATAGTTGTGAGTAGACCAGGTGGCTTAAAGTTTATATCAGCTTGTCTCCTCCCCTATACCGAGTCAAGCTTGAGGGGGCTGAAAATGAGCTTCCATGGCTTCCATTGCAAGAAGAATTCAACAAGGACAGCAACAACTTGGTGTTAGAACAGATGGCCACCGAGACTACTTGACAAGATCAGGTGGAGAGTCAAGCTGAGTGGAAAGCTATGAATCAGCCCAAGGCATGGAGTTAGAACAGTTACCTTCTGGTTGGGAAGCTATGGATCAGCTTCTAAAAGGAGTTAGAACAAGCACACTTCAGTGGGGAAGCTATGAATCAGCCCATAGCATGTGTGCTTGTACCTGGTTGATGAAGCTTCAAGTTAAGAGGGCTGTTGTCTCAAGGCATGGTGATCATCATTGGCTCTCATCTTCCAAGCTTCACATACTTTTTTTTAACAAAAAAGGAGTTGAAACAGCTACCTTCGGGGAAGCTATGAATCAGCCCATAGCATGTGTGCTTGTACCTGGTTGATGAAGCTTCAAGTTAAGAGGGCTGTTGTCTCAAGGCATGGTGATCATCATTGGCTCTCATCTTCCAAGCTTGACCACATTCTCTCATTCTCCTCTACTAATACTCGGTTACATCATTCTCTATTCTCTACTTATTCTCTCGTTACTTTTACTGTTACTTAATTATCTATTCTCACAATCTCTTGTTTAGAATCTGCCACGGTTGTTAAACTGTCTCTTGTTAAGATGTCATGAAAGATTTATCTTGTTTCTCGCCCTTAGGAAAATAAATTGTCTTGTTGCCCTAATGCTTAGTCTTGTTGATTATGATTCGAGAGTGTTGCTAGGATAGAATCATATCTGTCCATTGCTTGTCTAAATTGTGTTTTAAAGATCAGACTTGGTGAAACCAATGTTCTGGTCTCTTGTTGTCTACTGATGCTTGTTTTAGTGTTGGTTTGACAGATTTCCCATGTTGATCGAGACCGCACAAGATGCATATTCTCACCATGGAGAGATAGTTTTGAGTAGACCATGTGGCTTTGTATCTCATATCAAGCTTGTCTCCCTATACTAGAGTCAAGCTTGAGGGGGCTGTAAATGAGCTTCCATGGCCTGTCTAGAATCCATTGCAAGAAGCATTCAACAAGGACAGCAACAACTTGGTGTTAACAGATGGCCACCGTGAGACTACTTGACAAGATCGGTGGAGAGTCAAGCTGAGTGGAAAGCTATGAATCAGCCCAAGGCATGGAGTTAGAACAGTTACCTTCTGGTTGGGAAGCTATGGATCAGTTCTGTTAGAACAGTTACCTTCAGAAGCTATGATTCAGCCCATAGAATGTGTGCTTGTACCGGTTGATGAAGCTTCAAGTTAAGAGGGCTTTTGTCTCAAGGCATGGTGATCATCATTGGTTTATCTTCCAAGCTTGACCACATACTCTTATTCTCAGGTCAAGCTTGAGGAGGGGTGTTAAATATGAGAAGCCAATGTCCATTCTTCAGAACTTTGCAAGGGAAGTACCTAAATCTATACAAATGCTTATGATTTTAGGTCTGCCCTTGAGAATTGATGCATGTGTTTGTGCATTGTTTGAATCAGGTACCTATTGAGCTCATGAACAAGGCAGGCTTGGACTCAACCCATGATGAAGGCAAGAAGCCAAAAGAAAGGGGAGACAAGCTCACCACAAGAACAAGCTCAAAGGTGTGATGAGTGTGAAGCAAGGAAGGCATTGGTTTCTTTGCCATTGGGCCATGATCCAGAGTCTAAGGAGTCCTTCAAAATCATCTTAAACTCCTTAGACTCACTGGCCAATCCCTAGGCTGAGGGTAGTTGCACTTTTCCCTAAGTGATGGTTTTATCCCATGAGGTTTTCCACACTTAGGTTTTTAATGAGGCAAGTGCTTCAGCTCCAAGCTTGTCCAAGGATCTCCTATGGTCAAGCTTCAGGGGGAGTATTGAAATAAATATAGGAACCACCAGAAGAAGAAGCTGGTTGATGATCCAAGGATAAGTTCATCAAGAGAAGCCAATTTGGTTCTTTTACTGCAGACTTGCTCCACAAGCTACCACTTGACCTAACCTGACTTGCAAAGAATGAGTTGTGGAGGACTTATAGACGCTGGGAACATCTGAGAAGTCAAGTAAACATGTTTGAATTTAAATAATAGAGGCTGGTTTGAATTTGAAAAGAAGAAGTCACATGGGTTGCTTGGAGAAGCACTGACCTCACTTTCACTCAACCTGTACAGCCAACCCTCTCCTGTCTCTTTCGCTTCTGGTCGCCTCCCTTGTCCATATCCTCCTGGACTCTTCCATTTCCCCATTATATTAGTTTTGTTTCCTGATTTAATCTTTGTTTATTGTAAGTGATTGCCTATATAAAGGCTTCACCACCTCTAACATCTATCCAAGATCAATACAAGTTTCTATCAGTCTAATTTCGTGGCCTCTCTCCCTACTTCTTGTGTTCTAAAAATAGTCACAATGTAGAAGGCTTAGAAGTCATGGTTTGAGGCTCCTCTCCCTCTCTTAAGGCAGCTTAATACTTGTAAAACTCACTTAAACTCTTCTTTATCTTCTTAAAACTCTAGATTACTGATTCTAAATCCTCTTCATCTTAAGTACACAAACTCAAAGTGTTGTGTTACTACAGAAGGATAGATTCAAAATAGAGATTCTCAGCTTTCTATAGCCAGCTACTCTCTAGGATCTTGGTTGTAGTATAGTCGCTGTGAGAGGATTCAACCACCGCTTGGTTGTCTCTTCCTTTTAATGGTGAGTTCTTTATTATTGGAAGGGGATTCAGTTACAAGTTAACTGAATACTCTCTTGACATGAGACAAACACTCATGAATTCCAACAGGAACCTTTGCACCATTAGCTACCATTACATGACCCAATGCTGGAGCAATGTTACTAATCAGTTCTAAGTCACTAATCATATGATGACTAGCACCTGAATCAATCACAAGCTGCTTAGACAGCTTTGAGCATTCTGAAGCATTCAAAGATATACCATCAATGCATGCATTATTAGAGAGATACCAAGGGTGTTACCAGAGTTCTCCTTGAGGGCTTTGATCGCTGCATCAATCTCGCACCTCGATGAAATCTCCATGCAGAACTCATAGCTTTGTAGCTGCTTTGCTGCTGCTGCCTTCTTCAGTGTGTGTGGAACTGGATGGCTCCATTTCTCCAGAGAAGTGAGCTCTGCATCATTGTGAGGAGTCCTCGAACTTGAGGCTTGAGATGGGGATGCAGGATCCAAAGATTTGTCTCTTCCATGACCCTTCTTCTTGCAATGATCACAAACCCACACTTTCGTCTGCCTTTGTAAGACCCCTTGTTTGCAACACCTTCAGCTTGGTTTCCAAGGACAAGCTCTTTCCTCCAAATAGATCCACTGACCCTTGCTCTTTGAATCAAGCACACTTCTTCAAGAGTGGGTAACTTCTCAGCTCGAGTATGTGCTTAATCAGATCATTGTAGCTTGATGCAAGCAGGAGGAGGCAAAGACCTTGTCTTGCTCTCTTGCTTAGAACACTTGCATCAACAGTAGCTGGCCTTAACATCTCTAGTCTGCCCATAAGGCTCTAAACTTCCCAAAATGTTTGGTAAAGTCCGAGTCCTCATTGGAGAGAGTTAATGGCTTTTCATCAAATACTCTACTAAGGTTAGAAATGTTACCATAAACCTTTTGTAGAGTATCCCATAGTTCCTTGGAAGTTTAGGAGTAAGCTTCCAAGATTGGTGTATCAAGGCTTCCTTGAATGATAGTCAACACCATGAGATCCTCCCCGATCCCATTTGCCATCATCAGCCACCACTTCTTTACCATCCTCTCCTAGGCTGGTTTGTTTGAGGACTTGCCTTCAGCTACATGAGACCAAAGACCTCTTCCTCCTAAGGCTGTCTTAACTAGCCTTGACCAGTAGATAGTTGACTCCATTAAGAGCAACTGAACCTTCACCTTCACCTTCCCATTGTCCATATCCATCTCGATTCAAATCAAAGGAGAGAAAAATTGTTGGTGAGAATAAAAGAGAAACAGAGTGGAAATGAGTAGATTTCATGGAAGAATGAGTTTAGAATAGTGAGATTTAGGTCTCAAGAGCTGGAGTGCTCTGATACCATGTGAGATTAAGAGATTTAAGAGAGTTATTTGCTGGAAACCGAGCAAGAACAAGAGAGAGAGATAAGAGAATTCATGAGAGAGAGAGAAGCAACTAAAGAGCTCGTTGATTGCTTGCCAAAAAGAGTAGCTCATACAACAATATTTAAAGAGCAAATCAGGACACAAGGAGACAAGGAAAAGAATAAACAAAGAGAAGGAAGAGCTGCAGTGGAGCTTGAAAGGACAGCACGCCAACGCCTCTCTTCAGCCTGCACCAGATGTGACCAAGTGGTCCACACCACTCCAACGCTCCTCTTCAGCCTTTCGACATCCAGCCATTATTTAATCACCTTGGACTTCTTCAACTTTGATTACATAAGGCACATTAGTTGCACATCAGTTCCTTGGTTCCCAAGTCTGCACTCGATTGCCTTGATTCCCGTAGATTCAAATCATCTTTGCTGGCCAATGCTCTTCCTTTGATCTCTTTGGTCTTTCATTGCTTCATTCAACAGAAACATGAAGAACCTCCTCATTAAAACCTTAGTGTGAAAACCCAGTGGGACAAAACACACTAAGGAAAAAGAGTAGAGGTCTCCATGCTAGAAGAGTCAGAGATGTGAGGTCTATGAGTCCCAACTTAGAGTGGATGAACTCAAGACTTTGGTACTTGCTGCCTGGTGAAAATGTCAGCAAGCTGGTCTTCACTTCTGTGTAACAAGGTAGGATAATTTGCTTCTCCACAGCTTGTCTAACCTTGTGGCAGCTACTTCAATATGTTTGGTTCTCTCATGGAAGACTGAGTTGCTGGCAATATGAATGGCAGCTTGATTGTCACAGGAATTGTGATAGGTGTGGTAGCCTCAGCCCAAGTCTCCAAGCAATCCCTTTATCCAAATCAACTCGCTGGTAAGCTTCCTCATGGCTCTATACTCAGCTTCAGACTTGAGCATGATACAACCTTCGCTTCGCTCTTCCAAGTTACCAAGTTACCTCCAATGAAGGTGCATAACCAGTAGTTGATCTCCAATCAACTCGCTCTCCTGCCCAATCAGCATCACAATAGCCTATAATCTGTAGCTTCCATTGCAAGCCATCCATACACCTCGACCGTGAGCTTCTCTCGATATCTCATGATTCTTTTCACCATGTTCCAATGATGAATCTTAGGCCTGCATGTTGACTGACTTGGTTCATCGCAGCGAGATATCGGCCTTGTAATGGTTAGATAAATGAGTTTCCAACCATTCTTCTCAGACCGCTTCACATCACCATAAGGTTTGTCCTCAAACTCTTTAAGTACTTTGTAGCCTTCTTCCGAGGTGTCTTCGTTCTTCCTCCAAGGTTTCCTGCCCCGCCAAAGATCAAGTGTACTTCCTTGAGACGAAAGAGCCCCTCTTTGTTTACATACTTCAATCCCAAGGAAGTACTTGAGTTCACCTAAATCTTTAATATCAAAACGACTTTAGGAATACCTGGTTTCTTTCGATGCCTTCTTTGTCACTGCCTGTGATGATTATATCATCTACATAGATCAAGATGACTACAATTCCTCTTGACCGAAGAGTAAACAAGGTGTGATCAGCTTCGATTTTCTCAAGCCTCTTCCATTCAAGGTAGTACTCAACTTGTGGTACCATGCTCTTGGAGATTGCTTCAGTCCATAAATTGCTTTCTTGAGTCTTAGAACATTTCCAGGTTTTACCAGCTTTCTAGACCGGAGGTGGATGCATATAGACCTCATCTTCTAGCTCTCCTTGAAGAAAAGCATTCTTGACATCCATCCGCCACAATTCCCATTCTAAATTTGTTGCAAGTGATAGGAGGATATGGATTGTATGCAGCTTGGCTACTGGTGCAAATGTATCAACATAATCCTCTCCATATGTCTGAGTGAAGCCTCTTGCAACCAGTCTTGTTTTGCACCTCTCCACCTTGCCATTTGGTAGAAACTTGATAGTGAACACCCACTTGCTTGACACAGCTTTCTTGCCCTTTGGGAGTTCACTTTCACACCAAGTATCATTGGTAATCATGGCCTTTATCTCATCTCCAACTGAGTTTCTCCACACCTCAAGCTCCATTGCTTCTTCATATGATCTTTACATACGCCTCATCTAAACCCACAATGAAAGCTTGGTGCTCGATGGGAATTGCGAAAGGAGCATACCGCTGAAGTGGGATGAGCTACCGCTGACTGTAAGTAAACTCTTGTATTAACCCAGTTAGAAGGATCTTCCGCATACCTTGTACTTTTCTCAAAGGTTGAACCTGAGCTGGTTCCTCTTTCTCCTCTTCTTGTTCATGAACTTGGTAGTCTCCTCGATCTTGTGCACTCTCCGATCATGAACATTTGAACCTTGTTGCTGTTCTGGTTCTTGTTCATTGCCCCTTCAGATCAGGGTGAGTGTCTCGTGTTGTGGAGAAGCTTCCCTAGCCCTTTGAGGGTGATAGACTGATTCCAAGATTCTCCATAATTATCCTCGTGTTATTGGCTTTGTCTCGATGCTCGAGACAGATCCTTGAGCTCATCCCAATTCTTCTCAGCATAGAACCATTTTTCTTCCATAAACTTTACATCTCTAGAGACAAGTACTCTTCTTGTTTCAGGATTGTAGCACTTGTATCCTTTCTCGTGTGGGGAATAGCCAATGAACATACACTTCATGCTCTTTGCTTCTAGCTTGTCTCTTTGCTCCCTGGTATTAGCACAAAGCAGGCACATCCAAACACTCTAAGGTGATGAATAGATGGTCTGTTTTGATTCAGCACTTCATAAGGAGAAATATCCTTCAGCACCTTGGTGGGGATCCTGTTGATCAGATAGCATGCTGTCACCACAGCATCACTCCGAATCTCTAGGAACATTTGCATGAAACATCATTGATCTAGCAACCTCCATCGATGCCTATTCTTTCTTTCAGCCACTCCATTTTGCTGTGGTGTATAAGGACAGCTTGTTTGGTGAACTATGCCATGTTGTGCCAAATAACTTGAAAGCATGGCTTGTATACTTCCTCCATTGTCTGACCTTAGTACCTTCACATTAGCTTTAAAATGGTTAGTGACATAAGATTGAAGTTCATAAATGCCTCTAACACACCCATCCTTAGATGGGAGCAATGTAATCCAAGTATATTTAGATTTTTCATCTATAAATGTGACAAAATACTTGTGATTATCTCTAGATAGACATGGAGAGGTCCAAACATCAGAATGAATTAAGTCAAAACATTTTTCATAGATTGTTACGATGCCGGAAACACCGATCCGCAATGCTTTCCTAAGATGCATGCTTCACATTCCAGATGACTAAAGGACATATCAGGCATCATGAGTCCTAATGCACGAGTGTGGGTGACCTAATCTAGCATGCCAAGCAGTGCTATCACATAGATTAGTACTGGTCATGCATAAAGGAGCGAAGGAGAAGAGTAAGAAAGCAGTTTTGGAGATGGTATAAACCATCTTTGCTGTTGCCTTCTCCAATCACCTTCCCTGTTTAAAGTCCTGAAACTCGACATCATTAGGCCTAAAACCACCTGACAATTCAGGTCAACAGTGGCCTTTTTCACTGATAGTAAGTTAGAAGCAAAACCAGGCATATAAGGCGCGGATTCCTATCAAACAACTTAAGGTTTCCTATTCCTTCTATCCTCACCCTATCTCCATTTGCTATAGTAACATTCCCTAAGGCAGGTCTAATATCAGTAATAAGATTCCTATCACTAATCATATGATGACTAGCTCCTAATCTATTATGATTGGCTTAGACAAGGGAATGTGTACCAGGCTGCTTTATGGAGATAATAGCTTTGCTGCTTTGATCAGTGGCTCAATATCACTAACTTTTATGGGACCATCTTTGATCATTGCATGGTTCCAACTTCCTCCTTCATTAGACCTCAGTGGTGCTGAGTACATAGACAAGCCATTCACAGCTTGCTTCAACAACTTTAGTGAGGGCAGTCATGCTTGACTCGATTCTCATATACCTGTCTCGACCTTAAGGGCTTTCCTTAACTTCTTTTTATGCCTCTTCTGATCAAGCATATTCCTCACAGGGGAACTACCTTCCTTTCTTTCTTTAAAGAGACTGTGTGCAATGTTCTCTGAATCCAACAGCACACATCTTCTAAGCTTGGTAGCCTTTTCTCCTCTTAGTATATGCTTGATTAGAGAATTGTAGGATGGGTTCAGGCCAGGAGCAGACTGAAAACTCTGTCTTGCTTTCGTCTTTCTGAAACTCGATCTACTGAGCTTGGTCTCAACATCAAGTTCTGCCCATAAACCGCTGAACTTGCCAAAGAACTGATTAAACTCCATTTCATCTTGGCTCGTTGTTGATAAGTTGCTTAACTTTAAAGACCTGGCTCAGGTTGGAGGCATTTCCATAAACTTTTGTTGACTCTCCCAGCTCCTTGGCACTTTCACAATGTGAGTAAGCTTCCGTGATTGATACGAGAGAGAACTCAATGATCTCAAGTGTTAACATATCTTCTTGAACCCACTTGTTTCATTCTTCGTGCCACTTCACCGACACTTCGAGTCATCTTTTGAAGCTTCAGCCTTCATGATGTGGCTGTCCCAAAGTCCATGACCTCCAAGGTAACTCTGGCCAATCTTGACCATACCAAGTAGTTAGACCCCCAAGGGTCACTGAATCAAGCTTCTCCTTTCTATTTCCATGGTTGAATTTCTTTTACCCAATCGGATAATAGAATGAAGAACACGTAAATTTTCAAACTAGAAACAGAAGGATTTTTTTTTTGAATAATCAGAGTGTATGAGCTAAGCTCTACTGAAGATACTCTGATAATAGAATGAAGAGAACAAAGGATTTTGAGACTAAAACAGAGGAGAACAGAGTATCCGGAAAACAGAGTAACCGAAAAACAGAGTGAATGGAAGAACTGTAATCGTAAGAACAATGGATTTTATGAATTTAAAGAGGTTAGGAGCATAGAGCCTGATACCATGTTAATTCAGAAATTGGAGGAGAATAGATGAGTTTAGGTAAGATTTGGGTGAAGAACAGGAAGAACAGAGTAAGAACAAGAGGATTAGTTTCGACAAAAGCATGAAGAAGAGAGAGAGTGACGAATTTGAGAGAGAGTAACCAGAATGGGAGATTCATTCTCCTTAATTTTATTTAGCTTGCACATTACATATATAGAGAAACCAGAGAGAGAAGGACAGTGACACAAATAATAAACTAAGGAACATTATTTAAATCAGCTTCGTTGCCTTGAGAGTGACAGACTCAACAGCTCTCTTCTCCTATTCCGTAACATGTGACTCTTCCAGTTTGAATTCAGATTGCCAAACTCCTCTCCAACGTTCTCTAAGTATCTAAAGACATTATGGACGAGCTCACATCACTCCTTGTCTCCCAAGGCAAGTTAGAAGAGTTACTGTGATCCAAGATCATCGGAATGTCTTCTCTGTAACCTCTGATCTTCTTTATCTCTCTTGTCAATGCATCTCCTTCTCTTTGGTTCTTCATCTCAATATAGGTTACTTGCACTCCAAGACTGTACAAACAGATTCAAATCTGCTTGTTCGATGCTTCACTTGCTTGCTCGATTTGCTTGATATCTCATCAACTCCAGCTTTATTTATCTTTATTCCAACACTCCCTCAAGCTTGACCACAGGAGATCCTTGGACAAGCTTGAACACTGAAGAAGCTCCTCATTAAAACCTAAGTGTGGAAAACCTCATGGGATAAAACCAACACTTTAGGAAAGAGTGGAGTTCAACAATGCCTGGATTGGCCAAGGAGTCTAAGGAGTTTGATAACTCATGGTGGAACCCTTAAACTCTAGATCATGGCCTAACTTGTGCTGCAAGGATGAACTCCATAACTTGCACACACCAACATCTCGAACTCTCTTTAGGCCATGTGTCTCCCCTGACTACTGCCATCTTGAAAGGGCTTAGGACCACCAGCTTTTACTTCGAGCTCCAACTAAGGTACCTGATACATTATCCCAAAGGTGCATCAGTTCTCAAGGCAATGCATTCAATCAGATCAAGCTCAATGACAATTTAAGTATAAGAACAATCATGAATGTATTGAGATGAGTTCGAGGTGCTTCCTTTCATCAAGTATGGGGAGTGAACTCCACTTGAATCCCTCTTGTAAAGACACAATCTGGATCATGGAAGCTCAATCTCATGCTTGGAACTGAGAATAGAAAGGACCAAGCTCGCATGGAAGGCATAGGTTCTAAATGGCTTCTTTGATCCCATTGGTAATGAGTAATGCAAGAGTGAACTCCACCGCTTGCAAACTCCACTTTTGATCTGAGTGAACTCCACTTCTGATCTCTGGTGAGGCAATGGATGACTTGAACCTTCAGGAGTGCTCACCATTACCCTCCTCAAGCTTGATCCGCAGAGTATATGTGAAGGACCAAGCTTGGAAGTGAGCAATACTGAACTTGAACCAGGAGCACAACAGTCCCAACACCCTGCCAAGCCAACTGATCCACCCTTGGTCTCTGCTCCAATGCCTTACACCACCATTCTTCCTTGTGTGTCTCTTGAACCAGGAGCTCAACACCCAAACAGGCTGCGCTTAATTCAACTGGTTCTACACACAAGGTATGAGGAGATCCAGCCTGGTGGATGGTTGGTCAACTTCTGGTCTGCCTCTCCATCAATCCTCCTTGAGGTATCTTCAAAGGACAGCCGTGTTCTGGCTCAACCAAGACTTATTACCATCTGACCTCTTCTCCAACAATCTCTCCATGGTCGAATATACATCATGTAGGCTCCAACAGCATGGGAAAATCTTCTTCTGAATTGCAATGTTATTTTCAATTCCTAATGAGGTTTATTTTCAGGATACCGAGACTAGTAGGTTGCTGGGCAAAGGTGTGACAAAGGGCTTAATTTATACTTGCTCAAGGACACTAAGCTTGCTACTGATTTATCCGTTGCTTTAAATTCTATTTCTGATTTCCTAAGGATGTATTATGGCATGCTAGATTGGGACACCCCATTCTGAGCTTTGAACATCATGTTGCCTAGTATCTTGTTTAAGTCTGATTGTGAAGCTTGTATCCTAGGAAAGCATTGCAAATCTGTTTTACAAGATCAAGTACTATTTATGAGAACGCTTTGATTTGATTCATTCTCGATGTGTGGACAGCCCCAGCCTCTAGAGAACAGCATAAGTATTTTGTGACTTTTATTGATGAAAAATCAAAGTATACCTCGATCACATTGCTGCAATCTAAAGATAGGTGTTAGAAGCTTTTATAAACTTCCAGAATCATGTAACTAACCATTACAATGCCAAGATCAAAATTTTAGATCAGATAATGGAGGGAATATACAAGCCATTCTTTCAAACAACATCTGGCCAAACATGGAGTGATTCACCAAACCAGCTGCCCATACACACCTCAGCAAAATGGTGTAGCTGAGAGGAAGAATCGCCACCTTATGGAGGTTGCAAGAAGCATGATGTTCCACACCAATGTGCCAAAGAGGTTTTGGGAGATGCTGTCATGACAGCTTGTTATCCGATCAATAAAATCCCCACCAAAATCCTACAAGACCAGTCTCCACATGAGGTATGAACAAACAAAACCCTCCATTGATCACCTTAGGGTATTTGGTTGCTTGTGTTTGTCTTGATTCCGGACAACAAAGAAACAAGCTAGAACCAAGGAGTACTAGAGCAATGTTCATTGGTTATTCACCAAACCGAAGGTATAAGTGCTATTCACCAGAAACCAGGAGGGTTCTTATCTCTAGAGATGTGAAGTTTGCTGAGTATAAAGGCTATCATGATGAGAAGAGTTGGGAGGAAGTCAAGAACTTGTCTCAATCAGCTTGATAGGGCGCAAACTTGAGGAGAATCATGGAAAGTATTGGTATAAGCATACCAGAGAGAGGAGCCACCTACACCACCCACAGCCAAGAGCATCACTCACCGATGCTGATGATGAGGGAGCCCAGCCCTCTTGTTCTCGAGGGGGAATCAAACTGAACAAAGCAACACCAAGAGGGTCCAAGTTCGTGTCTCATGATCAAGAGGAGCAGCAAGAAGGTTCAGCAGTGGAGCAGGATGATGATGAACAATCCATAAATGATGAGGAGCCAACAGAATCAGAACCTACCCAAGTTCAGCTAAGGAGAAGTACTAGAACTGCATCCTCCTTCTAACCGGATGAACACAAGGGTGTACTACAATGCAGAGTAGCTCATCCTATAGCAAAGGTGCTCCTTGGCTCAGTATCCTCAAGAACATCAAGCCGCTCATTGGAGAATTGATCAGAGTACATACCAAAGTCATATGATGAGGCTATGGCAATAAAAGAATGGAGAGAATCAGAGAGAAGAGATGGGTGCTATGGAGAAGAATGGAACCTGGTTTGAAGCTGAACTTCCCAAAGGCAAGAAGGCAGTGACCAGCATGCTGATATTCACAATAAAGTACTTAGCCAATGGGAAACCCGAGAGGAAGAAAACCAGGCTGGTAGCAAGAGGCTACACTCAAGTGTATGGTGAAGACTATCTTGAAACTTTTGCACCAAAAGCAAAGCTACACACCATAAGGATCCTTCTTTCTCCGCTGTGAATTTGGAATGGGATCTTTGGCAAATGGATGTCAAGAATGCATTCTTACAAGGTGAACTAGAAGATGAAGTATACATGCTTCACCACCGGTATGGAAAGCATGGTCAAGCCCGTAATGTGCTGAGGCTGAGGAAAGCAATATATGGTCTGAAACAATCCCCAAGAGCCTGGTACCACAAACTAAGCTCAACACTGAATGGAAGAGGCTTTGTGAAATCGAAGCTGATCACACCCTTTTACCTTAACCAGCCAGCAAGGGATCATTGTCATTCTCATCTATGTGGATGATATCATCATCACGTGCAGTGATAAAGAGGGAATCAACTCAACCAAAGCTTTCCTTAAGGCAACATTTGACATCAAGGACTTGGGAGAGCTCAAGTATTTCCTAGGGATTGAGATGTGTAGATCCAAGGAAGGACTGTTCCTGTCCCAAAGGAAATACACCCTTGACGTGTTAAAAGAAGCTGGTGACCTTGGTGGTAGAACAGCTAAAACACCACTTGAAGATGGGTATAAAGATGCGTGAGGGGAGATTGAAGACAAGACATATGAGATGTAAAGCACTATAGGAGGATGGGAAAGCTGATATATCTCACTATCACAAGGCCTGATATATGCTTTGCAGTCAACCAAGTTAGCCAACACATGCAAGCTCCCAAGATGCACCATTGGAGCATGGTTGAAAGGATTCTAAGGTACCTAAGAGAGGCCGTGACAGGGAATATGGATGGGATGCAATAGAAGCACTGAGATAGTTGGTATTGGTGATGATGGGCAGAGATAGAGTGGACAGAAGATCAACCACAGGCTACCGCGACCTTCATTGGAGGCAATCTGGTTACTTGGAAGAGCAAGAAGCAAAAGATAGTATCATGTTCTGGGCGCGAAGCTGAATATGAGCCATGAGGAAGCTGACCAGTGAGCTAATCTGATCAGAAATCTACTTCATGACTTGGGCATAGAGACATCATCTCTATCACCATGCACCGTGATAATCAAGCAGCCATACACATAGCATCCAACAGTGCCTTCCATGAGGACTAAACACATTGAGGTGGACTGCCACAAGGTCGCAAGCATGGAGCAAAGGATCATACTTCCATGTTATACAAGGAGTGAAGATCAATTGGCTGACATTTTCACCAAAGCTGCTAGCATCAAGGTTTCGCGTTCATACACCCAAGTTAGACCGTGGACCTCTCATCTCACTGATTCTTTCCTTCATGAAGTGTTCTACTTTTTCCTTACCTGGGTTTTGTCCCATGAGGTTTTACCTAGCTAAGTTTTAATGAGGGAATGCTTCATGATTTCCAAGCTTGACTTGTTCCACATAGTCGCTTGAGGGGAGTGTTGAGATGAAGCAATGAAAGACCAAGAGAGATCAAAGGAAGGGCATTGGCCAGCAAAGATGATTTGAATCTACCTTGGGAATCAAGGCAACCGCATGACTTGGGAACCAAGGAACTGATGTGTAACTAATGTGCCTTATGTAATCAAAGTTGAAGAAGTCCAAGGTGATTAAATAATGGCTGGATGTCGGCAAGGCTGAAGAGGAACGTTGGAGTGGTGTGGACCACTTGGTCACATGCTGGTGCAGGCTGAAGAGAGACGCTATGCGTTGTCCCTTCAAGCTCCACTCGCAGCTCTTCCTTCTCTTTGTTTATTCTTTTCCTTGTCTCCTTGTGTCCTGATTTGCTCTTTAAATATTGTTGTATGAGCTACTCTTGGCAAGCAATCAACGAGCTCTTTAGTTGTTTCTCTCTCATGAATTCTCTTATCTCTCTCTCTCTTGTTCTTGCTCGGTTTCCAGCAAATAACTCTCTTAAATCTCTTAATCTCACACTGAGCTCTTGCTTCATGGACTCTGGTCTGGTTGTATTTATTTGCTGAAGCTGGCCTGAGATGAGGATGAAGAATCCAGCAGTTGGTTTTGGAGTGGCCTTTGTACTTGCAATGCTCACAAGTTACTGACTTGTCTCCTCCTCCTCTTGGCTTGAAGTGAGCCTTGTTAGCTGAAGCACTCTCCACCTTCTCCACCTTATGTGCCATGGATAAGTCTCCCTTTCCACCTCCAAAGTGTTGAGATGAGTGGAGTATTGTGCTGAGTATGATGTTAAGGAGAGTTACATGAAGTAAGGGCTGAAGATATGAAGTGAGGAAGCTATTTGGAGAATGTTGATGGAAGTGATCATGTCCGCATAAGGTCCGCATAGGCCGCATAGTCCAGACATAAATCACTTCCACCAAATGAGGTGAAAGGAACTTGCCCGGTAATGGTAAAAGAGTGTGGTGATCTTACATTGTTACCAGGGCTTGTGACCGCTAAAAGGAAGAAGAGGAGCTGTTCACGGCTGTGCCAGGCTGTCAGTCAAGGCAATGACCGCAGAGCTGGTATTGGTCAGTTTGAATGAGGCCTCTTCCCTGGTTGACTTCACATGCTTCACCTTATCCTTAAGAAGAAAGCCCTTGTATCCAAGCTCTTATATATATTGTAACCTCGACCTTATGTCAAATTAAGCAAGTAATGAGAGTCTCTTATTATCCAGAAATGTCTCTTAGTCTTTAAATCTCAAAATCTCTTCTCTATCTCTTAAATCTCCTTTAATCTTCATTAAATCTCTGTTTAATCTTCTATGACTTAAGATCCTTAGAAATCTTATGGTATGAGCCGTTGGCTTTTCAACCTGTGTTCTTAAGTGTTCGTGTGTGTTCTTGAGGATTGTGGGTGCTAGATCTTTGAGAAACTTGTTTCGCTGTTGGTGTTTGTTCTTTGAGATCTGATCTCAAGGTGGTTCCTGTGGGTTACAAAGGTTACTAGTGCCTCCAAGTGTGGTTCATGGAAGAAGAAAGGTTCTAAAGGTGGAAGCTTTGAGGTGTTCTTGAAGGTTCAAGCTTAAAGTTCAGATCTTTGGAGTGTTTGGTGTTTGTGTGAGCTAAAGGAGAAGTCTTTGAGGTGGTCTTGAAGATTTAATCTGAAAGCTGAGATCTTTATTAACTTGTGTGGAGTGTTGCTACAAAGTTGAAGTCTTTTCTCAAGAAATGGAAGGTGGTGGAGTCTACATGAAGGTTGCTGCTACTTTCAAGGGAAATCTATCTTGTGTGGTCAAGGATGGCCGTGAATGCTTCGAAGCAAAGGGTTGTTGAAACACATCACAACCGGAGAAGCTCCAAAGCTTATTACTCAAGGCGCAGGAGGTTCAAGAGGACCAAGTGATGACTTGAGAAATGGCAACAAGAGGAGTGTATTGTGCTCTTCTTGCCTCTTTGGAACAGTATCTGATGGAAGCTTACAGCTATTGTGAAACCGCAAAGGAGTTGTAGGACACATTGAAGAAGGTGTATGGGAATACATCAAATCTTAGCAGGGTGTTTGATGTGAAGCAAGCTCTCAACAGTCTGGTGCAAGAAGACATGGACTTTGAGAAGCATTTGGGAAAGTTCAGGCTTTATGGTCGAGCTTGAGATGCCGAGGCCAAGTACTACTAATGCTGATGAGCTCAACAAGAGGAGAGAGCAAGACAAGGTGTTTGGGCTGCTACTCACCTTAAACCCAGCCTATGGAGGTCTCATCCAGCACATGCCGGAGATGATATGACCGCCTCGACTTGGAAGAAGTATTTGCTCGATCCAAAAGGAGCATGGTTCCATGGGATTGTTTGGCAAGAAGGGAAAGGAGCTGGCTTTAGCAAACCAGGCATCACACGCTGAGCAAGGAGAGGTGTTACAAGCTAACAAGGCAGTACATGGGAAGTATGAGAAGTTCAATGGAAACCGTGATCATTGCAAGAAGCAAGGTCACAAGAAGAGTCAATGCTGGATACTTCACCCACATTTGAAGCCGCCAAGTTCAACAAGGAGAGGAAGGCACATTTGGGAGAGGTTAATGGTGGTGTAAGCTCAAGCAAGGCTCAAGAGATGAGGTGGACAATGGGAAGTCCTTAGGGCTTATATCCGGCTCTAGCTCAAGAGGCAACAAGGATGGAGAACTTGAAGAGATCAGACTTGATGCTCTCATCAAACTCTTCAAGGATAATGGTAACACCTTTGGTATTCCTTGGTGCATCCATGAGTGCTAGTACTGATAATTCAATAAACATACATGATCATCTTAGAAATTGTGATATTGATAGGATTGATCATGCATATGATTCTGCCATGCATATAAGCCATCTAGTATTCTTGCTCACCTTGCTAAATCTTCTCCATGTTCATATAAACCTCTCATTGTTGACTCTGGTGCATCTCATCATATGATTAGTGACACTAAGCTGATCACTAGCATTGAGCCCATGGCAATGTGATGATAGCAATGGTGCTAAAATTCTATTAAAGGAATAGAAAGCTCAAGCTGTTTGATAAAGACTCTAAAGCTCTTTATATGCCCGATTTCACTTCTAATTTATTATCTGTGAAGAAATGTGCTACTGATCTGAATTGTAATGTCATCTTCAGTCCTAACAGTGTGAAATTTCAGGTTATTGAGAGTAGCAAGGTGCTGGGAAGTGGGAAACCAAAGGAGATCTTTATGTGCTCAGAATCTTAATTTCGCCGTTGTCGCTTCAAATTTTAGCTGCTCTTTTCTTTTCGTTTCTACTAGTCTTAGCAAAATGCATTGTGGCATGCTGACTAGGACACCCTCATAATAAGGCCTTAAAACTGATGTTGCCAGGTGTTTCTTTTGAGAATAATGATTGTGAAGCTTGTATTTTAGGCAAGCATTGTAAAACTGCTTTTTCCAAACTCTTCTACTATCTATGATAAGTGTTTTGATCTTGTACTCGATGTTTGGACTGCTCCTTGCTTATCTAGGGAAAATCAGAAATATTATGTCACTTTCATTGATGAAAATCCAAATACACCTGGTTAACTTTAATTCCAACCAAAGATGGTGCTTGATGCATTTAAAAATTTTCAATCATATATGACTAACCATTATCAAGCCAAGATCAAGATTTTCAGGTCTGATAATGGACGAGAGTACACGGGCAATGCATTCAAGGAACACCTATCTCGAGTGGCATTCTTCATCAAACTAGTTGTCCTTACACTCCACAGCAAAATGGAGTGGCTAAGAGGAAGAACAGGCACTTAATGGAGGTTATGCAGGTCCATGATGTTTCAGGCCAATGTTCCTAAAAGATTCAGGAGCGATGCTGCTGTGGTTACTGCTTGTTACTTGATCAACAGGACACCTACTTGGTTGTATGGGAAACGCCATTTGAGGTGCTCAACAAGTACAAGCCGCCTGACTCATCTCAAGGTCTTTGTGTCTTTGCTATGTCATGGTTCCCGTGAATTGAGAAACAAGCTTGAAGCCAAGAGCACCAAAGCTATGTTCATTGGGTACCTCAAGTCGAAAGGATACAAGTGCTATGATGAAGACACTAGAGGGTAATGGTCTCTGAGAGAAGTTTGCAGTAAGAAAGGGGTTACTATGAAGAAAAGAACCAGGAAGATCTGAAGGATTTAACTTCAGATAGAGCTAGTATCTTGAGGACAATCTGAGAACCTTGGGATCAATATGAACCAAGGCCAGTGGAGGAAGTGTACCAGGAAGGGCTTCACTGCTGCCGGGGTGACCAAGGAGTGCTGCTACTGATGGTGTTCATGTCCCCACCCCTGATCATGAGGGGAAGTGAACCAGAAACTCTTAACCAAGGAATGAGAGAGAGTTCAAGTGGTCAAGAGAGTTCTAGCTCTCATGATCAAGGTGGTGATCAAGGTGTGGAGCCTAGAGATCATCAAGAGTCTGATCCGAGTGTGGTTCAAGAAGAAGTGCAAGTAAGTAAGAAGATGAAGTGCAAAGTGAACAACAACAAGCACCAGTACCAACCTTGAGGAGAAGCACACATAAGGAAGGATCCTTCCAACTGGGTAAACACCGAGTGTACTACAATGCCAGGCTGTGGAGCATCCTTCTCAAGCTGTGTGCCTTTGCTCAATATCCAGAAGAGCATTATGCCTTCAAGTGAGTTTAGATGAAAGCTATGTCCCAAGGAGCTATGAAGAGGCAATGCTGATACAAGAATGGAGAGATTCAATGCTGAGGCTGATGCTATGATCAAGAATGATACATGGTATGAGAGTGCTTGCCAAAGGAAAGAGAGCTGTGTCCAAGTAGATGGATCTTCACTATCAAGTATCTTCCAAATGGGCAGATAGATAGGCGCAAGACAAGGCTGGTAGCAAGGGGTTTTACTCAAACCTATGGAGAGGACTACATTGATACATTTGCACCTGTTGCCAAGCTCCATACTATCCGGATTGTGCTCTCTTTTAGCCGCGGAACCTTGAGTGGGATCTCTGGCAAATGGATGTGAAGAATGCTTTCCTACAAGGAGAGCTTGAAGATGAGGTCTATATGCACCCACCTCCCGGTCTTGAGCACTTGGTGAAGAAGGGCAATGTCTTGAGGCTAAAGAAAGCTATCTACGGCCTTAAGCAACCTCTAGAGCTTGGTATCACAAGCTTAGCACTACCTTGAATGGAAGAGGATTCAGGAAGTCTGAGCTTGATCACACCCTCTTCACCCCGGTCACACCAGCAGTATTATTGTTCTCCTTGTGTATGTTGATGATATCATCATCACTGGTAGTGATAAAGATGGTATCAAGGCTACCAAGGAGTTTCTTAAATCTGTGTTTGAGATTAAAGACTTGGGAGAGATGAAATACTTGGCATCGATTGTAGAGCTAAGGAAGGCTTGTTTATCTCTCAAAGGAAATATACACTTGATCTTTGAAAGATGCAGGTACTTATGGAGGAAAGACAGCCAAAATGCCCATGGAAGATGGGTATAAGGTTCCACGTGAGGGGAGCTTGAAGACAGCAAGCCATTCCATGATCCAAAGCTTTATAGAAAGCTAGTGGGTAAGTTAATCTATTTGACCATCACTAGACCTGATATTTGATTTGCTGTGAATCGTGAGCCAGCATATGCAAGTTCCAAAAGAGCATCATTGGCTCATGGTAGAGATTGCTTATGTACCTGAATGGAACACAAGACCTTGTGTGTGGATGGGTTGCAACAGTAGCACGTAGTGGTGGGCTATTGTTATGCGACAAGGTGAGAGATAGATCGATAAGATCAACTACTGGCTATTGACATTCATTGGTGGGAACCTAGTTACTGGAAGAGCGCAAGGAAGGTGGTCTCATGTTCAAGTGCGTAGCTGAGTATAGAGCCATGCTGAAGTCGACAAACGAGCTGGTTTGGATCAAATGGATACCAAGCACTTGAGATTGATCGCTACTCCCATGACTATGCACTGTGGACAACCAGGCTGCAATTCACATTGCATCCAACTCTCGCCTTCCATGAGAGAACCAAGCATATTGAAGTTGACTGCCACAAAGTAAGGGAGATGATAGTGCTTGGAGTGATCTTACCTTGCTATACCGTAAGTGAAGACCAGCTGGCTGATGTGTTTACAAAAGCAAAGAGGCGTAGACAATGGAGTCCATTCACATCCGCTTGGGCCTCTTATCTTGGGAAGAAGAAGAGATGATCCCTTAGTCATGAGATCTTTACTCTTTTCCCTCATCAAGGTTTTGTCCCAATGGTTTTCCTTGGTGAGGTTTTTAATGAGGAAGATCTCATGATATCCAGCTTGACTTGTTCCATAAGGTCAAGCTTGAGGGGAGGTTGAGATGAGTGGAGTATTGTCGAAAGTATGATGTTAAGGAGAGTTACAAGTGGCTGAAGATATGAAGTGAGGAAGCTATTTGAGAATGTTGATGGAAGTGATCATGTCCGTACAAGGCATAAGGCACAGACAGTCCATACATGGATCACTTCCACCAAATGAGGTGAAAGGAACTTACCCGGCAATGGTAAGAATGTGGTGATCTTACATTGTTACCGAGGGCTTCAGGACCGCTAAAAGGAAGAAGGAGGAGCCGCCCCAAAGCTGTGCCAGCTGTCGAGTCAAGGCAATGACCAGAACGTGTGAGAGCTGGTATTGGTCAGCTTTGAATGAGGCTTCCCTTGGTTGACTTCACATGCTTCACCTTATCCTTAAGCAGAAAGCCCTTGTATCCAAGCTCTTATATATATTGTAACCTCGAATCTTATGTCAGATTAAGCAAGTAATGAGAGTCTCTTATTATCCGTAAATGTCTCTTAGTCTTTAAATCTCATAATCTCTTCTCTAATCTCTTAAATCTCCTTTAATCTTCATTAAATCTCTGTTTAATCTTCTTTCTATGACTTAAGATCCTAGAAATCTTACAAAGAGTCCATCCGAGCCTATCTCCTTGTAGCCTGAGCACATACCTCTCATCATAGCTGAAGCTCCTTTTCTTAAAATGTGTGACCACATCATCGTTTGGCTGAGTGTGAAGAGCAGTCCAAAGATCTGTCCTTCTCACCGCTCAAGTTCTCTCAGATCATCGAGCTTGGCCTTAGCATCTCCAGCTCGCACCAAAGCTGGCTATACTCCTGCTGTGTTTGGTGAAGTCTCCTTCTTTCAAGGTGTGTTAATGGCTCTTCACTTCATAGTGTGAGTAAGAGATTTATAGTAGTTTATTGCTGGAACCGAAGAAAGTACTGCTGGAAACTCAAGAACATGAAGAACGCTAGAGAGAGGAAGAGAGAGAGTGGATTTAAATTGCAGAGAGAAGGAATAATTCCTTAGATTAATTCATTCGATGTTTACAATATATAGCAACTTGCCTAACATAAAAAGATCGCTGAAAAGAGTAAAATAATACAAGAGGACAACACACCGGGTGGAGAGATAGTGACAAGTCCCCAACAAATACGATCTTTACGCGTAACATGTGATTATTGAAATAAATATAGAACCAATCGGAAGAAGAAGCTGGTTGATGATCCAAGGATAAGTTCATCAAGAGACAATTTGGTTCTGCTTTTGTACGCATTCTGCTCCACAAGCCAACACCTAACCTGACTCAAGGCAAAGAATGAGTTGTGGAGGACTTATGATCGCTGGGAACATCTCGGAAGTCGTAAACATGTTTGAATTTAAATAATGAGGCTGGTTTGAATTTGAAGAAGAAGTCACATGGGTTGCTTAGAGAAGTACTGACTCGCCACTTCATTCTCAACCAGCCGGTACAACCTCTCTCCCCGCTCTCTTTCTTTTCTCGCTTCGTCGCTCTCCCTTGTCCATATCCTCCTGGACTCTTCCATTTCCCCATTATATTAGTTGTTTAGTGTTCCTCGATTTAATCTTTGTTTAAGGATGCCTATATAAAGGCTTCACCACCCTTGTAACATCAAAGATCAACAAGTTCTTCTATCTAAATTCGTGGTTTCTCTCTATCTCAGGTCTAAACAATATTCACAATGTAGGAGTTAAGCATTATATTTGAGGCTGCCTTATCTCTTTCTCTTAAGGCACCAATACTTGTAAACTTACTTAAACTTTCTTATTCATCGCCTTAAACTCTAGCTTACTGATTCTAATCCTTCTTCATCAAGTAACAAACTCAAAGTGTTGTGTTACTGCATGATAGATTCAAACTAGAGATTCTCAGCTTTCTATAACCATTTATCTCTAGGATCTGGTTATAGTATAGGTCGTGAGAGAGGATTCAACCACCACTGGTTGTCTCTTCCATTGTAGGGTGAGTTCCTGTTGTATGAGTGAAGGATTCGTACAAGTTAATGAATACTCGACATGAGACAAACACCATGAATTCCAACATGGTATCGAGCCTGGTTGCTTCTTTGGGATAAACTCACCTTATTTCGAATTTAAAAAAAAAAAAAATATTTATATTCTCTCCCACTTCAATATTGTGTAAGTTGGTCAATACTTCTAGTATCTCGTGTATCAAGCTTGAGGAAGAGAAATATTTCAAACAAAAAAAAAATATTGCTTCATATTGCTTTATCCATGGATTAGCTCTCTTAAAAGAGCATCTTTGACCGACAAACCGTTTTGATCCATGGGTTTCATTGTTGTTCAACGTAGCACTTGTCATGTTATTTTGATGGTTCTCTTGTTGAAAGCCCGGAAAACATCAGTTCATGAGTTATTCCGTGGCACTTGTCCAAGATCGCGTGAGCAAATTAATTGTTCAATGGTCCATTGTGTTTCATACTAAAGCACCAAACTCTTGATGAGTATTGATGCTCCTCGGCTGTTTATGCTTCCAAAACTCAAGAAAACAGAGCAAAACTCGTCCATTAGAACTCTTGAGCAAATTCTATTCTCTATTCTCATTCTCCTGATTCTCGTGTTACTTATTCTCCATCATTCTCCTATTCTCTGGCTACTAAAACTCTGGTTACATCATTTCATTCTTATTTATTCTGGTTACTTACTCGGGTTACTTAATTCTCTTGTTGCTCTAATGCTTAGTCTTGATGATTAGGATCCGTAGAGTGTTAAGATAAAATTCCACAGATATCTGGCCCATTGCCGCCGTGCTTATTTAAATTGTGTTTTAAAGATCGACTTGTGAAAACCAATGCTCGGCTCTTGTTGCTCCATCGATGCTTGTCTTAGTGTTATTTGACAGATTTCCATGTTGATCATCGAATTGCACAAGATGCATATTCTCGACCATGGAGAAATAGTTTGAGTAGACCAGGTGGTTTGAAGTTGATATCAAGCTTTGCCCTCCCCATACTGAGTCAAGCTTCGAAAGCTGAAAATGAGCTTCCATGGCTTCCACAAGAAGATTCAACAAGGACAGCAACAACTTGGTGTTAGAACGATGGCCACCAGAGACTACTTGACAAGATCGGTGGAGAGTCAAGCTGAGTGGAAAGCTATGAATCAGCCCAAGGCATGGAGTTGTAACAGAACCTTCTCAAGCTGGGAAGGAGTTAACGCTATCAGTGGGGAAGCTATGAATCAGCCCATAGCATGTGTGCTTGTACCGGTTGATGAAGCTCAGTTAAGAGGGCTGTCTCAAGCATGGTGATCATTGCTTCCATCTTCCGCTGACCACATAATTAGGTCAAGCTTGAGGAGGGTGTTAAATATGAGAAGCCAATGTCCATTCTTCAAACTTATGCAAGGGAAGTACTAAATCTATACAAATGCTTATGATTTTAGGTCTCTCAGAATTGATGCATGTTTGTGCATTGTTTGAATCAGGTACCATTGAGCTCATGAACAAGCAGGCTTGGACTCAACCCATGATGAAGGAGAAGCCAAAAGAAAGGGAGACAAGCTCACCACAAGAACAAGCTCAAAGGTGTGAGAGTGTGAAGCAAGGAAGGCATTGGTGCCTTCTTGCCATTGAAGAAGGCCATGATCCAGAGTTCAGGAGTCCTTCAAAATCATCTTAAACTCCTACCACCGCCAATCCCTAAGCTGAGGGTAGTTGCACTTTTTCCCTAAGTGATGGTTTTATCCCATGAGGTTTTCCCACACTTAGGTTTTAATGAGCAAGTGTTTCAGTTCCAAGTTTGTCTGCTCTCATGGTCAAGCTTCGTGGGGAGTATTGAAATAAATATAGGAACTGTTGAGATGAGAAGAGTATTGTGCTGAGTATGATGCTAAGAAGGGTTACATGAAGTAAGGGCTGAAGGAATGAAGTGAGGAAGCTATTTGAGAGAAGTTGATGGAAGTGATCATGTCCGCATAAGCACATACGCATCGGCACCAGACATGGATCACTTCCACCAAATGAGGTGAAAGAAACTTACCCTGCATGTAAAAGAGTGTGGTGACCTTGCATTGTTACTAAGGGCTTGGACCGCTAAAAGGAAGAAGGAGGCGCTGCCTGACAAGGTGCCGCTGCAGAGTCAAGGCAATGACCAGAACGCAGGAGAGCTGGTATGGTCAGTTTGAATGTGGTGCTTCTTCCCTTGTTGACTTCACATGCTTCACCTTATCTTTAAGTAGAAACCCTTGTATCCGTGCTCTATATATATGTAACTCGACCTTATGTCAGATAAAGCAATGAATATTAGTCTCTCTCACTATTTAGAAATGATCCTTAAAGTTTAATCTCATAATCTTCTCTTAATCTCTTAAGTCTCCTTCACTATTCATCAAATCTCTGGTTAATCTCTTTCTATGGCTTAAGATTCTTAGAAATCTTATGGTATCGTGAGCCGGTTGGCTTTTCAACCTGTGTTCTTGCGTATTCGTGTGTTCTTGAAGATTGGTGGTGCTAGATCTTTGAGAAACTTGTCTCGTGGTGTTGGTGTTTGTTCTTGAGATCTGTTCTCGTTGGTTCCTGGTGGCTAAAGCTTCTGGTGTTATCAAGAGTTTGGTGTGGTGTTTGCAAGAAGAAGGATTCTAAAGGTGGAAGCTTTGAGGTTGTATTGAAGATTCAAACTTAAAGTTCAGATCTTTGGAGTGTTTGGTGTTGTGGGAGCTAAAGGTGAAGTCTTTGAAGCCGACTTGAAGATTTAATCTGAAAGCTCAGAACTTTATCAACTTGTGTGGTGTGTTGATACAAGTTGAAGTCTTTTCTCAAGCAATGGAAGGTGGTGGAGTCTACATGAAGGTTGCTGCTATCAAGGGAAATAACTATCTTGTGTGGTCAGGTGAATGCTGTTGAAGCAAAGGGTTGTTGAACACATCACAACCGAGAAGCTCCAAAGCTTATCACCAAGGTGAGGATGTTCAAGAGGACTCAAGTGATGCTTGAGAAATGGCAACAAGAGGAGTGTATTGTGCTCAGCCCTCCTTGCATCTTTGGATCAAAACCGATGGAAGCTTACAGCTATTGTGAAACCAAGAAGAGTTGGGGACACATTGAAGAAGGTGTATGGGAATACATCAAATCTGAGCAGAGTGTTTGAAGTGAAGCAAGCCAACAACCTGGTGCAAGAGGACATGGACTTTGAGAAGCATTTGGGAAAGTTCAGGGCTTTATGGTCGAGCTAGAGATGCTGAGGCCAAGTACTACTAATGCTGATGAGCTCAACAAAAGGAGAGAGAGCAAGACAAGGTTTGGGCTGCTACTCACCTTAAATCCAGCCTATGGAGGTCTCATTCAACATATGCTGAGGGATGATACACTGCCTGACTGGAAGAAGTGTGTGCTCGATCCAAAAGGAACATGGTTCCATGGGATTGTTTGGCAAGAAGGGAAAGGAGCTGGCTTTGGCAAATCAGGCATCACACGCTGAGCAAGGAGAAGTATCACAAGCTAATAAGGCAGTGCATGGGAAGTATGAGAAGTTCAATGGAAACCGTGATCATTGCAAGAAGCAAGGTCACAAGAAGAGTCAATGCTGGATCCTTCACCCACATTTGAAGCCGCTAAATTCAACAAGGAGGCAAGGCACATTTGGGAGAGGTTACTGGTGGTGCAAGCTCAAACAAGACTCAAGAGGTAGAGGTGGACAATGGGAAGTCCTTAGTGGCTTACACTGGTGGTTCTAGCTCAAGGAGCAACAATGATGGAGAGTACTTGAAGAGATCAGACTGGATGCTCTCATCAAGCTCTTCAAGGATAATGGTAACACCTTTGGGTACTCTTTTGGTGCATCCATGATTTGTAGTACTGATAGTTTAGGAAACATACATGATCATCTTAGAAATTGTGATATTGATAGGATTGATCATGCATATGATTCTCGCTCATACATATAAGCCATCTAATATTTTGCTCATCTTGCTAAGTCATCTCCATGTTCATATAAACCTCTGTTGATTCTGGTGCATCTCATCATATGATTAGTGACACTGCTGATCACTAGCATTGAGCCTGCCCATGGCAATGTGATGATAGCAATGGTGCTAAAATTCCTATCAAAGGAATAGAAAGCTCAAGCTGTTTGATAAAGACTCTAAAGCTCTTTATATGCCTGATTTCACTTCTAATTTATTATCTCAGGAAAAAGTGTGCTACTGATCTAAATTGTAATGTCATTTTCAGTCCTAACAGTGTGAAATTTCAGGATATTGAGAGTAGCAAGGTGCTGGGAAGTGGGAAACCAAAGGAGATCTTTATGTTCTTGAGAATCAATTCTCTGCTGTCGCTTCAAATTTTAGTTGCTCTTTCTTCGCTTCTACTAGTCTTAGCAAAATGCATTGTGGCATGCTAGACTAGGACACCCTCATAATAAGGCTTTAAAACTGATGTTGCCATGTGTTTTTTTGAGAATAATGATTGTGAAGCTTGCATTTTAGGCAAGCATTGTAAACTGCTTTTCCCAAACTCTTCTACTATCTATGATAAGTGTTTTGATCTGCACTCGATGTTTGGACTGCTCCTTGCTTATCTAGGGAAAATCAGAAATATTATGTCACTTTCATTGATGAAAAATCCAAATACACCTGGTTAACTTTAATTCCAACCAAAGATAGGGTGCTTGATGCATTTAAAAATTTTCAATCATATAGTGACTAACCATTATCAAGCCAAGATCAAGATTTTCGTCTGATAATGGAGGAGAGTACACGGCAATGCATTCAAGGAACACCTATCTCGAGTGGCATTCTTCATCGACTAGTTGTCCTTATACTCCACAGCAAAATGGAGTGGCAGAGGAAGAACAGGCACTTAATGGAAGTTGCAAGATCCATGATGTTTCAGGCCAATGTTCCTAAAAGATTCTCGAGTGATGCTGTGGTTACCGCTTGTTACTTGATTAACCTAACACCTACTCGGTGTTGCATGGGAAGTCGCCATTTGAGGTACTCAACAAGTACAAGCCAGTACTTACTCATCTCAAGGTCTTTGGGTGTCTTTGCTATGTCATGGTTCCTGGTGAATTGAGAAACAAGCTTGAAGCCAAGAGCACCAAAGCCATGTTTATTGGATACCTCAAGTCAGAAAGGATACAAATGCTATGATGAAGACACTAGGAGGGTAATGGTCTCAAGAGAAGTGAAGTTTGTAGAAGAGGGGCTACTATGAAGAAAGAAGGTGAAGAAGAAGGATTTAACTTCAGATAGAGCCAGATCTTGAGGACAATCTTGGAGAATCTTGGGATTAATATGAACCAAGGCCAAAGTGGAGGAAGTAGACCGGAAGGGCCACTACTGCTGCTGATGGTGTCCAAGGAGTGCTGCTACTGATAATATTCATGTCCCCACCCTTGATCATGAGGGCAAAGTGAATCAAACTCTTAACCAAGGAATGGGAGAGAGTTCAAGTGGTCAAGAGAGCTCTAGCTCATGATCAAGGTGGTGATTCAGGCGTGGAGTCAGAGATCATCAAGAAGATTCTGATCCGGAGTGAGGTTCAAGAAGAAGTGCAAGTGCAAGCACAGAGGATGAAATGCAAGGTGTGCAAAGTGAACAACAACAATCACCAGCATCAGAGGAGAAGCACACGGATAAGGAAGGATCCTTCCAACCGGTAAACACGAGTGTACTACAATGCCCAGGCTGTGGAGCATCCTTCTCGCTGTGTGCTCCTTTGCTCAATATCCGAAGAGCATTATGCCTTCAAGTAAGCTTAGATGAGAGCTATGTCCCAAGAAGCTATGAAGAGGCAATGCTGATACAAGAATGGAGGGATTCTCGTTAATGCTGAGGCTGATGCTATGATCAAGAATGATACATGGTATGAGTGCCTTACCAAAAGGAAAGAGAGCTGTGTCTAGTAGATGGATCTTCACTATCAAGTATCTTCCAAATGGGAAGATAGATAGCGCAAGACAAGGCTGGTTAGCGGGGTTTTACTCAAACTTATGGAGAAGACTACATTGATACATTTGCACCTCTGCCAAGCTCCATACTATTCGATTGTGCTCTCGCTGTGAACCTTGGAGGATCTCGCAAATGGATGTGAAGAATGCTTTCCTACAAGGAGAGCTTGAAGATGAGGTTTATATGCATCCACCTCCTGGTCTTGAACACTTAGTGAAGAAGGGAAATGTCTTGAGGCTAAAGAAAGCTATCTACGGCCTTAAGCAATCCCTAGAGCTTGGTATCACAAACTTAGCTCTACCTTGAATGGAAGAGGATTCAGGAAGTCCGAGCTTGACCACACCCTCTTCACTCTTGTCACACCAGCGTATTATTGTTCTTCTTGTGTATGTTGATGATATCATCATCACTGGTAGTGATAAAGATGGTATCAAGGCCAAGGAATTTCTTAAATCTGTTTGAGATTAAAGATTTGGGAGAAATGAAATACCTCGCATCGGAGTGGTATGTAGAGCTAAGGAAGGCTTGTTCATTTCTCAAAGGAAATATACACTTGATCTTTGAAAGATGCAGGTGCTTATGGAGGAAAGACAGCCAAAATGCCCATGGAAGATGGGTATAAGGTTCCACGTGAGGGGAGCTTGAAGACAGCAAGCCATTTCATGATCCAAAGCTTTATGAAAGCTAGTGGGTAAGCTAATCTATTTGACCATCACTAGACCTGATATTTGCTTTGCGTGAATCGTGAGCCAGCATATGCAAGTTCCAAAGGAGCATCATGGCGATGGTAGAAAGATTGCTTATGTATCTGAATGGAACACAAGACCTTGGTGTGTGGATGGGTTGCAAATGTAAGCACGTATGGTGGGCTATTGTGATGCAGACAGGTGAGATAGATCAGATAGAAGATCAACTACTGGCTATTGCACATTCATTGGTGGGAACTTAGTTACTTGGAAGAAAGAAGCGAAGGTGGTTTCATGTTCGTGCAGAAGCGAGTATGAGCCATGCCGAAGCTGACAAACGAGCTGGTTTGGATCAAAGGATATGAAACACTTGGAGATTGATCGCATACTACCATGACTATGCATCAGGACAACCAGGCTGCAATCCATATTGCATCCAACTGTCTTCCATGAGAGAACCAAGCATAATGAAGCCACAAAGTAAGGGAGATGATAGTGCTTGGAGTGATCTTACCTTGTTACACCGAAGTGAAGACCAGCTGGCTGATGTGTTTACAAAGGCAAAGGCGTAAGACAATGGAGTCCATTCACATCCGCTGGGCCTCATTGATCTTAAGAAGAGCTGATCCTCTAGTCATGAGATCTTTACTTTTTCCCTCATCAAGGTTTTGTCCCAATGGGTTTTCCTTGGTGAGGTTTTAATGAGGAAGATCTCATGGTCCAAGCTTGACTTGTTTCATATGGTCAAGCTTCGAGGGGAGTGTTGAGATGAGAAGAGTATTGTGCTGAGTATGATGCTAAGAAGGGTTACATGAAGTAAGGGCTGAAGGAATGAAGTGAGGAAGCTATTTGGAGAAGGTTGATGGAAGTGATCATGTCCGCATAAGGTCAGTATTGCCATCGCACAGTCCATAGATGGATCACCAAAATGAGGTGAAACTTACCCTGTAATGGTAAAAGAGTGTGGTGACCTTGCATTGTTACTCAAGGGCTTGTGACCGTTAAAGGAAGAAGGAGGCGCTCGACAAGCTGTGCCGTGCAAGCTGTGAGTCAAGGCAATGACCGAACGCTGAGAGCTGGTATTGGTCAGTTTGAATGTGGCGCTTCTTCCCCTTGTTGACTTCACATGCTTCACCTTATCTTTAAGTAGAAAACCCTTGTATCCAGGCTCTTATATATATGTAACCTCGACCTTATGTCAGATAAAGCAATGAATATTAGTCTCTCTCACTATTTAAATGATCCTTAAAGTTTAATCTCATAATCTTAATCTCTTAAGTCTCCTTCACTATTCATCAAATCTCTGGTTAATCTCTTTCTATGGCTTAAGATTCTTAGAAATCTTAAGAACCACCAGAAGAAGAAGCTGGTTGATGATCCAAGGATAAGTTCATCAAGAGAAGCCATTTGTTCATTGTACAAAGATTCTGCTCCACAAGCTACCACTTGACCTAACCTGACCAAGGCAAAGAATGAGTTGTGGAGGACTTATATGACGCTGGGGAACATCTGAGAAGTCAAGTAAACATGTTTGAATTTAAATAATGAGGCTGGTTTGAATTTGAAAGAAGAAGTCACATGGGTTGCTTAGGAGAAGCAACTGGACCTGCCACTTTCACTCAAACCGGCTGTGCCAACCTCTCCCCGCTTCCTTTCTGCTTCTGGTCATGCCTCCCTTGTCCATATCCTCCTGGACTCTTCCATTTCCCCATTATATTAGTTGTTTGTGTTCCCTGATTTAATCTTTGTTTATTGTAAGTGATTGCCTATAAAGGCTTCACCACCTCTTGTAACATCTATCCAAAGATCACAAGTTTCTATCAAATTGCTCTCTCTATCTTGTGTCTAAACAATATTCACAATGTAGGAGTTAAGCATTATGGTTTAGAGGCTGCTTATCTCTTTCTCTCTCTTAAGCAGCCTAATACTTGTAAACTTACTCTAAACTCTTCTTTATCTATCGCCTTAAACTCTAGCTTCATGATTCTAAATCCTCTTCATCAAGTACACAAACTCAAAGTGTTGTGTTACTACGTAAGGATAGATTCAAACTAGAGATTCTCAGCTTTCTATAACCATTTTACTCTAGGATCTTCTATAGTATAGGTTGTGAGAGAGGATTCAACCACCAGCTGGTTGTCTCTTCCATCAGAAGTGAGTTCCTCATTGTATGAGTCAGGGATTCAGTTACAAGTTAACTGAATACTCTCTCGACATGAGACAAACACTCATGAATTCCAACAGCTGATCTCCTTATTTAAATCCATTCAAACTTCTTGAGCTGGTCAACCAAACCCCAACGCCTCTTTGGCTCAGGCATGTCTTTGGGACGCAGGTTACCTTCCTCGACTTGCAATCCAAGCTAGTTACAATAGAGTTGACGGACAGACTTCTCTTCAAACCGTGGTGCTCTTCTTCATATCAACACCGCCTTTATTTCTTCTTCATCTCAACATCCTCAAGCTTGACTTTGGGAACCAGTCAAGTTTGAATCATGAAGAACTTCCTCATTAAAACCTTGATGTGCAAAACCAGGGGACAAAACACACCAAGGAAAAAGAGTAGAAGTCTCCATGATAGGAAAGTCATTTAGATGTGAGTTCTATGAGTCCAAGCTTTGAATGGATGAACTCATAGACTTTCGCTTGCGCCTTTGTGAAAATGTCACCAGTCTGGTCTTCACTTCTAGTGTAGCAAGGTAGGATGATTTGTTGCTCCATCGCTTGTCTCACTTTGTGGCAATCCACTTCTATGTGTTTAGTCCTCTCATGGAACATACCTTGGATGCTATATGAATGGCAGCCTGGTTGTCGCAGTGCATGGTGATAGAGTTGTAGCCTCTATGCCCAAGTCTCTTAACAGTTCCTGATCCAAATGAGCTCACTAGTAAGCTTCCTCATTGCTCTATACTCTCCAGACTTGAACATGATACTATCTTCTCGCTTCTTGCTCTTCCAAGTGACTAAGTTGCCTCCAATAAAGGTGTAAGATCAGAGTTGATCTCCTATCAACCCTATCTCCTCGCCCAATCTGCATCACAATATCCAAAGGATCTCGCTTCCTTCCATTGATCCCATCCAAACTCCTTGACCTGGTGCTTCTTAGATATCTCAAGATCCTTCCACCATATTCCAGGATGTATCTTGGTTTTTGCATGTGTTGACTGACTTGATTAACTCGAAAACACACATCGGTCTCGGGTGATGGTGAGGTAGACGCCTCCCAACCATTCTTCTATAAGTTTGACATCTCCATAGGGTTTGTCTTCAAACTCCCCTCACGCAATACTTTATAGCCATCTTCAAGTGGGAGTCTTTGCTACTCTTGCTCCAAGATCACCTACCATTCAGCAAATCAAGAGTGTACTTTCTTTGGGATAAGAACACCTTCTTTGGATCTACATATCTCAATCCCTAGAAGTACTTTAACTCCCCAAGTCTTTGATATCAAAAGATGTCTTAAGGAAAGCTTTAGTCAAGCATTTTCACAAAGGCAGCAGCAGCAAAGTCTGTGAGTTCATCCATTCAAAGCTTGGACTCATAGAACTCACATCTAAATGACTTTCTATCATGGAGACCACTCTTTTTCCTTGGTGTGTTTTGTCCCACTGGGTTTTGCACATCAAGGTTTTAATGAGGAAGTTCTTCATGATTCCAAGCTTGACTGGTTCCCAAAGTCAAGCGAGGGGAGATGTTTAAAATTTCTAAGAATCTTAAGCCATAGAAAGAGATTAACCAGAGATTTGATGAATAGTGAAGGAGACTTAAGAGATTAAGAGAGAAGATTATGAGATTAAACTTTAAGGATCATTTCTAAATAGTGAGAGAGACTGATATTCATTGCATAGTCGACATAAAGTCGAGGTTACATATATATAAGAGCCGGATACAAGG
>CM028690.1:0-2500 GCA_016771965.1 Brassica carinata
TCGGCAACTTTTCCGGTGGACCATTTTGCCCACGACGCCAATTTTCGGCCTGCGGTCTTGGCCTGGTTTCATCCGTCTTCCAACTGATCATCTGATTACATCAGAAGGTTGGCTGGATAGATGGTGTTAGCGGGGCAATGAGCGTCCGGCGTATGAGTGGTGATTGGATAGCTAGTGTGCGTAGGCTGCATTCGCGCGCAACTTCTGACCAACTATCCTTCTCAGTTAGTTCACTAGCATATTTATGCTGGTTGACTCGATCGGGGCCTGTGTTGCGTACCTATCTAGAGGAATTGTTAAGCTTTGCTTAAAATGTTGTTAGCGGATGCTCCTTCCACGGGGTAGCCGTGAACACGATGCCCGACACTTGTGATCCTTGCGTCTTTGCATGAAATATGCACTGCTGCGCAAAGGTGAATAGGATGTTGGCTGGGATCTCGGATCTTGGAAATGTTATGGCGGTGACTAGAAGCAATTCTTGTCTAAACACGTTGTCTCGGACAAAGATGGCGGTCAAGTCCTTGTCTGTTCCCACTTTCCTTGCGTTTGCGGGAATCGACTAGGTCTTGCGTGATTTATGAATGCTACCTGGTTGATCCTGCCAGTAGTCATATGCTTGTCTCAAAGATTAAGCCATGCATGTGTAAGTATGAGCGAATTCAGACTGTGAAACTGCGAATGGCTCATTAAATCAGTTATAGTTTGTTTGATGGTAACTACTACTTTCGGATAACCGTAGTAATTCTAGAGCTATCGTGCAACAAACCCGACTTCTGGAAGGGATGCATTTATTAGATAAAAGGTCGGCGGGCTCTGCCGTTGCTCTGATGATTCATGATAACTTCGGCGGATCGCATGGCCTTTGTGCTGGCGGCGCATCATTCAAATTTCTGCCCTATCAACTTTTCGATGGTAGGATAGTGGCCTACCATGGTGGTAGCGGGTGGAGGAGAATTAGGGTTCGATTCGGAGAGGAGCCTGAAAGCGGCTACCACATCAAGGAAGGCAGCGGTAGCGCAAATTACCCAATCGACGCGGGGAGGTAGTGACAATAAATAACAATACCGGGCTCTTTGAGTCTGGTAATGGAATGAGTACAATCTAAATCCTTACTTGGATCCATTGGAGGGCAAGTCTGGTGCCAGCAGCAGCGGTAATTCCAGCTCCAATAAGCGTATATTTAAGTTGTTGCAGTTAAAAGCTCGTAGTTGAACCTTGGGATGGGTCGCCGGTCCGCCGGCGAGCACGGTCGGCTTGTCCCTTCTGTCGATGATGCGCTCCTGGTCTTAACTGGCGGGTCGTTCCTCCGTCGCTGTTACTTTGAAGAAATTAGAGTGCTCAAAGCAAGCCTACGCTCTGTATACATTAGCATGGGATAACATCATAGGATTTCGATCCTATTGTGTTGTGCCGGGATCGGAGTAATGATTAACGAGGGACAGTCGGGGGCATTAAGTATTTCATAGTCAGAGGTGAAATTCTTGGATTTATGAAAGGCGAACAACTGCGAAAGCATTTGCCAAGGATGTTTTCATTAATCAAGAGCGAAAGTTGGGGGCTCGAAGGCGATCAGATACCGTCCTAGTCTCAACCATAAGCGATGCCGACCAGGGATCAGCGGATGTTGCTTTTAGGACTCGCTGGCACCTTATGAAATCAAAGTTTTGGGTTCGGGGGTATGGTATGAAGGCTGAAACTTAAAGGAATTGGCGGAAGGGCACCACCAGGAGTGGAGCCTGCGGCAATTTGACTCAACGGAAACTTACCAGGTCGGACATAGTAAGGATTGACAGACTGAGAGCTCTTTCTTGATTCTATGGGTGGTGGTGCATGGCGTTCTTAGTTGGTGGAAGCGATTTGTCTGGTTAATTCCGTTAGCGAGCGAGACCTCAGCCTGCTAACTAGCTTCGTGGAGGCATCCCTTCACGGCCGGCTTCTTAGAGGACTATGGCGTTTAGGCCAAGGAAGTTTGAGGCAATAACAGGTCTGTGATGCCCTTAGATGTTCTGGGCCGCAGCCTTCAGCGATGTATTCAGCGAGTTCACACCTTGGCGACAGGCCGGGTAATCTTTGAAATTTCATGCGTGATGGGGATAGATCATTGCAATTGTTGGTCTTCGCGAGGAATTCCTAGTAAGCGCGAGTCATCAGCTCGCGTTGACTACGTCCTGCCCTTTGTACACACCGCCCGTCGCTCCTACCGATTGAATGATCGGTGAAGTGTTGGATCAGCGGCGTGGAGTGGTTCGCCGTCTGCGGCGTCGCGAGAATCCACTAAACCTTATCATTTAGAGGAAGGAGAAGTCGTAACAAGGTTTCCGTAGGTGAACCTGCGGAAGGATCATTGTCGTACCCTGGAAACAGAGCGACCGAGCGATGAAACACCACTCTCGGTGGGCGGTCTCTTAGCCGATTCGTGCCTGCCGATTTCCGTGGTTATGTGTTCCGTCCCGGTTCAAGACTTACTTAGGTCTCGGTCGGATCGTGCGCATAGCTTCGG
>CM028690.1:7500-10000 GCA_016771965.1 Brassica carinata
GACGTCCCGCGTGCACAGACGGACGTCCCGCGTGCACAGACGGACGTCCCGCGTGCACAGACGGACGTCCTGCGTGCACTGACGGACGTCCTGCATGTACTGACGGATGACCTGCGTGCACTGACGGACGTCCTGCGTGCACTGATCGAGGTCCGTGCTTAGCCGGTCGGTCCTGGTGCACAGACGGACGGTCCGGGTGCACAGACGGACGTCCTGCGTGCACAGACGGTCGTCCTGCGTGCACAGACGGTCGACCTGGACGACCTGCGTGCACAGCCGGACGTCCTGCGTGCACAGGCGGACGACCTGCGTGCACAGACGGACGTCCTGCGTGCACTGACGGACGTCCTGCGTGCACTGACGGACGTCCTGCGTGCACTGACGGACGTCCCGCGTGCTGAACGGACGTCCTGCGTGCACTGATCCAGGTCCGTGCACAGCCGGTCGGTCCTGGTGCACAGACGGACGGTCCGGGTGCACAGACGGACGTCCTGCGTGCACAGACGGTCGTCCTGCGTGCACAGACGGTCGACCTGGACGACCTGCGTGCACAGCCGGACGTCCTGCATGCACAGCCGGACGACCTGCGTGCAGACGGACGTCCTGCGTGCACTGACGGACGTCCTGCGGGCACTGACGGACGTCCTGCGTGCACTGACGGACGTCCTGCGTGCACTGTTCCAGGTCCGTGCACAGCCGGTCGGTCCTGGTGCACAGACGGACGGTCCGGGTGCACAGACGGACGTCCCGCGTGCACAGCCGGACGACCCGCGTGCACAGCCGGACGACCCGCGTGCACAGACGGTCGACCTGGACGACCCGCGTGCGCAGCCGGACGACCCGCGTGCACAGCCGGACGTCCCGCGTGCACAGACGGACGACCGCGTGCACAGCCGGACGACCCGCGTGCACAGACGGACGTCCCGCGTGCACAGACGGACGTCCCGCGTGCACAGACGGACGTCCCGCGTGCACAGACGGACGTCCTGCGTGCACAGCCGGACGTCCTGCGTGCACTGATCCACGTCCTGCATGCACTGATCCATGTCCTGCGCGTGCCAAGACCACCGTACAACCCAAAAATTCAAAAATTGATATTTTTGAACAAAATTTTCTGAAAGGAAACATCACAAATATGTCAATAAAGAGTTCTAGATGTCAAGTTCCAATCAAAAGTTGCGATAGACATCATTTTAGACCCCGAGAACCCGATCCTTGTAGCATCCAAAAGACATGGTTAGAAGCAATAAAAAATTATGAAAATTTACCAGAAAATAGCTCTAACCATACATATGAAGCATGCAAAAAATCAGATTCAAATTCGAAGTATTTTTTTACATCAAAAATACTCCCGGAACAGAATCAATGTCTACTGGTGAAAGACTGAAAAAATGCTTAATGTATATATAAGGGGTAGGCACCTCCCCTGGCCTGCCTGGAAGGGTGGGTCGTCCGAACGGTATGGGTTAACGTCCCAGTGCTTGGTGCAGCACGAAACGAGGTCCGATGGGTTGACAGTCCGGTCACATTTTCCGGCGGCTTTTAGGCAACTTTTCGGTGGACCATTTTGCCCTGACATCGAATTTTCGCGCTTCTGCGGTCTTGGCCTGGTTTCATCCGTCTTCCAACTGATCATCTGATTACATCAGAAGGTTGGCTGGATAGATTGGTGTTAGCGGGGCAATGAGCGTCGGCGTATGAGTGGTGATTGGATAGCTAGTGTCTGTAGGCTCTGTGCTCGCGCGCAACTACAGACCAACTATCCTTCTCAGTTCGTTCACTAGCATATTTATGCTGGTTGACTCGATCGGGGCCTGTGTTGCGTACCTATCTAGAGGAATTGTTAAGCTTTGCTTAAAATGTTGTTCGCGGATGCTCCTTCCGCGGGGTAGCCGTGAACGATAACCGACACTTGTGATCCTTGCGTCTTTGCATGAAATATGCACTGCTCGCAAAGGTGAATAGGATGTTGGCTGGGATCTCGGATCTTGAAATGTTATGGCGGTGACTAGAAGCAATTCTTGTCCTGCTAAGCACGTTGTCTCGGACAAAGATGGCGGTCAAGTCCTTGTCTGTTCCCACTTTCCTTGCGTTTGCGGGAATACGACTAGGTCTTGCGTGATTTATGAATGCTACCTGGTTGATCCTGCCAGTAGTCATATGCTTGTCTCAAAGATTAAGCCATGCATGTGTAAGTATGAGCGAATTCAGACTGTGAAACTGCGAATGGCTCATTAAATCAGTTATAGTTTGTTTGATGGTAACTACTACTCGGATAACCGTAGTAATTCTAGAGCTATCGTGCAACAAACCCGACTTCTGGAAGGGATGCATTTATTAGATAAAAGGTCGGCGGGCTCTGCCGTTGCTCTGATGATTCATGATAACTTCGGCGGATCGCATGGCCTTTGTGCTGGCGGCGCATCATTCAAATTTCTGCCCTATCAACTTTCGATGGTAGGATAGTGGCCTACCATGGTGGTAGCGGGTGGCGGAGAAT
>CM028690.1:15000-19314 GCA_016771965.1 Brassica carinata
CGATTGCCGACCCTCGGTAGGAGCCGGCTCCCAAAGGCGCGATGTCGTTGGCTAAGTCCGTTCGTGAGCGCCGTTCGGACCGCCTGAATTATTATTACCACCGGCGGGTAGAATCCTTTGCAGGCGACTTAAATGCAGCGGCGGGGTATTGTAAGTGGCGAGTGGCCTTGCTGCCACGATCCACTGAATTCAGCCCTTTGTCGCTAAGATTGACCCTCCCCTTTCCATTCACATGTTCCTCCCCAAAGCGTTAAAACAAACGAAAAAAAACCAAAAATTTCTAAGTTTATAAGAAAGCGTTGGCGAGGTTTGAGATTACTACTTAGAAGAAATCGGTCTCGCACCAAGTTTTCAGAAAGTCTGATGAAATGCATCCCGTCAGACCACATGGCTCGCCTAAATGCATCATGGCGAGACCATCAGACCCGAGGAAAATCTGAAAATTTCCTTTGGCTGTTACGTTCATGTGCATCCTGGCTGTCGACCGATACAAATGCATTCCTATCAGTACATAGATCCGATCAGGACATGAGTAGGTCAAGGGAAATGTTCAATACCTTCAGTACACTTGGTCCCATCAGTACACAAAACTTCGAGGAAAACATACGGACGGACTTAGTTAGCCATATGCGGCGGAAAATGATTGAATCGAGCTAAGGACATTTCAGACTTAACTCCAACCGATCAGTCCATGGCTTCGATCCAACGGACTGATCATATGTACTGGCGGGAAGAATTTAATCGAGCTAAAGACTGTCGGACTTAACTCTAACGATCAGTCCATAAAAATCGAGCCAAATCTACTCCGCGGACTGGTATTGTGTGCTGGCGGGAATATGATTAAATAATCGAGTTGGCGGTCGAATGTCGGACTTAACTCTAACGTCAAGTCCATGAAAACTTCGAGCCAAATGTACTAGCGGACTTGACTGTGTGTGTCTGGCGGGAATGATTTGATGGGACTAAGGACTGTCCATGAAAAACTCTAAGGATCAGTCCATCAAAAATCGAGCCAAACCTACTTACGGACTGACTGTGTGTGCTGATCCACGTCCTGGTGCACTGACGGGCGTCCTCCAGGCACAGTCGGACGTCCTGCGTGCACTGACGGACGTCCTGCGTGCACTGACGGACGTCCTGCGTGCACTGACGGACGTCCTGCGTGCACTGACGGACGTCCTGCGTGCACTGACGGACGTCCTGCGTGCACAGACGGACGTCCTGCGTGCACTGACGGACGTCCTGCGTGCACTGACGGAGGACCTGCGTGCACTGATCCAGGTCCGTGCACAGCCGGTCGGTCCGTGTGCACAGACGGATGGTCCGGGTGCACAGACGGACGTACTGCGTGCACAGACGGTCGTCCTGCGTGCACAGACGGTCGACCTGGACGACCTGCGTGCACAGCCGGACGTCCTGCGTGCGCAGCCGGACGACCCGCGTGCACAGCCGGACGTCCCGCGTGCACAGACGGACGACCCGCGTGCACAGACGGACGACCCGCGTGCACAGACGGACGTCCCGCGTGCACAGACGGACGTCCCGCGTGCACAGACGGACGTCCCGCGTGCACAGACGGACGTCCTGCGTGCACTGACGGACGTCCTGCATGTACTGACGGATGACCTGCGTGCACTGACGGACGTCCTGCGTGCACTGATCGAGGTCCGTGCTTAGCCGGTCGGTCCTGGTGCACAGACGGACGGTCCGGGTGCACAGACGGACGTCCTGCGTGCACAGACGGTCGTCCTGCGTGCACAGACGGTCGACCTGGACGACCTGCGTGCACAGCCGGACGTCCTGCGTGCACAGGCGGACGACCTGCGTGCACAGACGGACGTCCTGCGTGCACTGACGGACGTCCTGCGTGCACTGACGGACGTCCTGCGTGCACTGACGGACGTCCCGCGTGCACTGACGGACGTCCTGCGTGCACTGATCCAGGTCCGTGCACAGCCGGTCGGTCCTGGTGCACAGACGGACGGTCCGGGTGCACAGACGGACGTCCTGCGTGCACAGACGGTCGTCCTGCGTGCACAGACGGTCGACCTGGACGACCTGCGTGCACAGCCGGACGTCCTGCATGCACAGCCGGACGACCTGCGTGCACAGACGGACGTCCGCGTGCACTGACGGACGTCCTGCGTGCACTGACGGACGTCCTGCGTGCACTGACGGACGTCCCGCGTGCACTGACGGACGTCCTGCGTGCACTGATCCAGGTCCGTGCACAGCCGGTCGGTCCTGGTGCACAGACGGACGGTCCGGGTGCACAGACGGACGTCCTGCGTGCACAGACGGTCGTCCTGCGTGCACAGACGGTCGACCTGGACGACCTGCGTGCACAGCCGGACGTCCTGCATGCACAGCCGGACGACCTGCGTGCACAGACGGACGTCCTGCGTGCACTGACGGACGTCCTGCGGGCACTGACGGACGTCCTGCGTGCACTGACGGACGTCCTGCGTGCACTGTTCCAGGTCCGTGCACAGCCGGTCGGTCCTGGTGCACAGACGGACGGTCCGGGTGCACAGACGGACGTCCCGCGTGCACAGCCGGACGACCCGCGTGCACAGCCGGACGACCCGCGTGCACAGACGGTCGACCTGGACGACCCGCGTGCGCAGCCGGACGACCCGCGTGCACAGCCGGACGTCCCGCGTGCACAGACGGACGACCCGCGTGCACAGCGGACGTCCTGCGTGCACAGACGGACGTCCTGCATGCACAGCCGGACGTCCGCGTGCACTGACGGACGTCCGCGTGCACAGACGGACGTCCTGCGTGCACAACCGGACGTCCTGCGTGCACTGATCCACGTCCTGCATGCACTGATCCATGTCCTGCGCGTGCCAAGACCACCGTACAACCCAAAAATTCAAAAATTGATATTTTTGAACAAAATTTTCTGAAAGGAAACATCACAAATATGTCAATAAAGAGTTCTAGATGTCAAGTTCAATCAAAAGTTGCGATAGACATCATTTTAGACCCGAGAACCGATCCTTGTAGCATCAAAGACATGGTTAGAAGCAATAAAAATTATGAAAATTTACCAGAAAATAGCTCTAACCATACATATGAAGCATGCAAAAATCAGATTCAAATTCGAAGTATTTTTTTACATCAAAATACTCGGAACAGAATCAATGTCTCTGGTGAAAGACTGAAAAATGCTTAATGTATATATAAGGGGTAGGCACCTCCCTGGCCTGCCTGGAAGGGTGGGTCGTCCGAACGGTATGGGTTAACGTCCAGTGCTTGGTGCAGCACGAAACGAGGTCCGATGGGTTGACAGTCGGTCCGTTTTTAAGCGGCTTTTCGACAACTTTTCCGGTGGACCATTTTGCCCTGACATCAATTTTACTTCTGCGGTCTTGGCCTGGTTTCATCCGTCTTCCAACTGATCATCTGATTACATCAGAAGGTTGGCTGGATAGATTGGTGTTAGCGGGGCAATGAGCGTCCGGCGTATGAGTGGTGATTGGATAGCTAGTTAATGCGTAGGCTCGTTGCTCGCGCACCCAACTACAGACCAACTATCCTTCTCAGTTCGTTCACTAGCATATTTATGCTGGTTGACTCGATCCGGGGCCTGTGTTGCGTACCTATCTAGAGGAATTGTTAAGCTTTGCTTAAAATGTTGTTAGCGGATGCTCCTTCCGCGGGGTAGCCGTGAACCACGATGCCGACACTTGTGATCCTTGCGTCTTTGCATGAAATATGCACTGCTGCAAAAGGTGAATAGGATGTTGGCTGGGATCTCGGATCTTGAAATGTTATGGCGGTGACTAGAAGCAATTCTTGTCCTGCTAAGCACGTTTGTCTCGGACAAAGATGGCGGTCAAGTCCTTGTCATTCCCACTTAAAAATATTTAACCACATTCTAAATTTGTATTAATGTATTCTAAACTATCTTTCAAGGTACACTTACATCATTCAATTTTTAACAATTAATTTATTTTAAATTCATATCTTGAATAAATAATGTAAATAAACATTATTAAATCACTATTATTTAGCAAGCGGAGACAACAAAGGTTCCTAAACTCTTTGACCATCATAATATGTAAGTGGAGGATGCAACTATGCAATAAATCCATATTGTAAATTTTTTTGAATTTCACTCAAAATATGTGGGTTAACCCTCAAAATATTGAGTTTTTTAGATTGGCTTATACTCTATAGTGTTGTTTAAAATATTTAACCACATTCTATATTTGTACTAATGTATTCTACAGTATCTTTCAAGTTACACTTACATCATTCTAATTTTTAATAATTAATTTAGTTTAAATTCATATCTTGCTTAAA